>CAHIKZ030002101.1:1507500-1512500 GCA_903632075.3 Acanthosepion pharaonis | reverse complement strand
TGTATGTGTGAATATAAATATAATATGGCACTTAGCTGACTGATGTTATATTCAAAACTCCGGAGATTCGTAGACGACCAATTTTTGTAATTGTTCAGTCCACTCGTCAGGAGGTTTAAGCAAAGGTATTTTTAGTGTTTAAGTTGCTATTCATGTCTTTTATTCTATTAAACAGTGAAATTGTGGTTTCTGTTATGGAAAAAAGAGTTGCTGGTTCGATTCCTGTCAAGGGCAATTTTGTTTCTTTCGCAGGATTTCTCAATTTAGACCGGTTTTTATCAATTTCAATGTTTAATAAAATAAAACAAAAAAAGAAAAACACATGAGTACAGACTAAAAATAACATTTATAGTAATATGAAATACTGTCGCATAATAAAATTATACACACACACACACACACACACATACATACATATATATATATATATATATATATATATATATATATATATATATATATATATATATATATATATATATTACACGTACACCCTCTCTAAAGCTTTCATACATCTCACTTTCAAACTTGTTTCCCACTCCCGGACATACACTCTCACTAAAATTTTGTTTTTTTTATACCCGGAGTTATATTTTTCAGTTTTTTTTTGAATTTGTAGGTCTGATGAATTGGATCGTGATTACGATTCCAATGTAATAAATTATAACCATGGAATATTAGTGTTTGAGCTTTTTATATATATATATATATATATATATATATATATATATATATATATATATATGTGTGTGTGTGTGTGTGTGGTTGGTGTACGTGTTAGGGATAAGAAAAAAAGAGTTGTGACGCATAAATGAAGATAAAAGTGCTACAACTTTACGTAGATGTTTGTTAAGCCCTGCCTAGTCTGACTGAGAAAGACAATGGGGTTCATAAATCTAGGTTGGCAGCGTAAGAACAGATTGCCTGAAACGCTTAACACTTTAATCAAACTTAGTATAAAGTCAACGAAAAATGACAACAACAACAACAACAACAACAACAAAAAAAAACCCCCAAAAACGGCGGTCAATTGCGTAAACCTCCTGAAGAGTGTACTGAATGATGACGGAAAAGTTCGTCAACAAAACACTGGAGTCGATGTATTGAATAAAACAAACATCAATCAGCTAAGTGACACATGTTTTTGTATTAATTCTATCTCTCTCTTTATATATATATATATATATATATATATATATATATATATATATATATATGATAAAATATACTTTAAACGTATGATATATTTATTGAAAAAAAGTACTATCAGGCATAGAGCAAGTGTAAATAAAAAATGGACACTGAAATCAACACCGACTGGCGACAGTCTCTCAATCTTTAGCGATCTCTCTCTCTCTCTCTCTCTATATATATATATATATATATATATATATATATATATATATCAATCATTTTTTAATTAAGGATATATATTATTTATTACATACATACATATATATATATATATATATATATATATATATATATATATATATATATATATATGAGGAAGTGGTGAAAAAGTTCTCAGACTGACTAGCAAGAAATTCCAAAATAAATCTGTTTAGTCAAATTTTGGGAAGTGCTTCAGGAGAACTTTTCACTACTCCTTTGCGAATATGCACACGTTGAGACACACACACAGACACACACACACGCACACACACAGACACACACATATATATATATATATATATATATATATATATATATATATATACTCACACACACGCATACAAAGGGTGAGATGGATAAATTGTCGTCTAAATTGCATAAATATGAAAATAACACTGACATCTCAGTTTAATAGATATATTTACCAAAATTTCACAAAAACTTCTTGAAATACTAAATAGTAAATTTATTCAAGTTGTTGAAAAATCTGCCTCGTCAGTCATGTATCGAAAGATATATGATCGCCTAAGTATGTATCAGGCATGGCACATAACTGACTGACTGTATGTTTCTATGATGTTTATCTGTATGCGTTTGTTGGTGTGTATATGCGCATGTGTATGTTCATGCATATCAGTGCATGTGTATACGTGTGTGTGTATGAGAGGTGGTAAGGAAAATTCGTAGCTTGTCCCTTACTGCACTGTTCAACCGAAACGCATGAGCAGCTAGAACTTATTTATACGCAGCCTACTGAGTCAGTCTTTGTGCTATCTACTCTGGCTGAATGTACTAGTTTTCTGCGTGTTGGAACGGTTCTGTGAACTTTACGATGGCAGCGTATCTGTAATGTACTTGCAAGTAAAGTGGAGACCTCAAAATTCTTCATCAGGCTTTGGGCGGATATTCTTTAGGTAAATCACAAGTATTTCAGTGGGTCACTCATTTTAAGGCCGTTCGATCGAACAAAATGCTAGAAAATCTGTGAGAAAATATCTAAACTCTCGCAGGAAGAGTGCCGTCTGACAATATGTCTGTTCTCTGAGATGAGCTATATTATTTCTTAAGTAATAATGGGGTACAAGTTTTAGGATAGTTCAGGAAATTTTGTCCATGTGTTTGCGTAGTATGTATATGAACATGCTGATATATATATATATATATATATATATATATATATATATATATATATATATATATAATATATTTTTTATTTTTTATTCTAAAAATATGATTCCATCGATACACAGGAATTACCATGTTTCAAAACAGAAACTAAAATTTTAAATTTAATTATAAAAATTAAATTTAAAATCCATAGCTCCGCTCAATTCTCAAGCGATTTTTTGGAACCGGATGTAAATTTAAAGAATGAAAATAATTATTTGTAAATTTTACTGTTCTTTCTTATTATATATATATATATATATATATATATATATGCCTAGTATATACTGCCTAGTGTTATATATATATATATATATATATATATATATATATATATATATATATATATTTTACTGCCTAGTGATACTTGATTGGTAGAAACCACGTTTGCAGGTTGATTTTCCAAAATTTTTATGCCTTAAATTGTTCTACCTTTCCGTTCCTTTTGTATTCTTTTTTCATTAATTTAGCTTTTTTTTTTTGACAAATGCTGTTTTTGCGAAAAGTTGGATTTTTAAAATTGAATCTCTCTCTCTCTCTCTCTCTCTATATATATATATATATATATATATATATATATATATATATATATATATATATATATATATAACGAAACGTTTAACTCATTTCTGCGCCCAAAAGATTAGTTAAAACATTACCTTTTCTGCATCTTTAACTGTTTTTTTTTTTCGTTGGTAAAAAACGCTAACTTGGTTTTTGTATTTGTAGCGTGGTTCATATTTTAACAATGGTATTTCATATTTTCAAATTTCATAGATTCATATCTGAATATGTGTTTGAAGTGAAAACGTAAATTTTGTTGATATGTCGATGTTTATTCCCATCATCATCATCATTATAATAATTTTATTTTAAGATGTAAACCTTGTGGCCAATAGATTACAAATGTTTGGTGTACAAAAAATTAATTTGATTTGCGGCGGAACATCTGAAGCCAATTTGAACCATTTTTGAAACATCAACTGCATATTTATGAAGCCCACAATCTCAAATTGCTTTACCCTTTAGGTTCGTAGGTGTACCACATGTATTGCAGCCGTAGCAGCAGTGGATGTGTCTGGAGCAAGACAGCTGTAATATCGTTTGTATAAAATAGAGGAGAATAATTTAGGGTTAAATATTGAGAACAAAAATAAAATAGACGCACATGTTGTTGGAAAGATATTGTATTTCTGAACTACGTTATTTAATAGAGCCAGCTGACAGCCGCAAGTACCGTAAAAAGAAAAGAAAAAGAAAAAGAAAACGAATCGGGATGTGGCGTTGCTTTTTCATTGGCCCGTGAATTGATGAATCAGCTGTTAGCAAGAAAGCGAGATTTCTTGGTAAAAAAATAGGAGTTTCTTCCCCCAAAGTTCCCCGGCGAGAATCTTTGCGGCGTAGAGTATGCGTCAGTATTGCAAAGATAGGAGAGTTTATCTCACTCACTACACACTGTCACTGACATATAATCGACAAAATTTCCCTGCTAGAGACAATAAAATAACCAATACAAACTATATGCGTTGTGCTATTTATTACTACAAGAATTGTTTTCTCCCCTTGAAAAGATGGTCGATTTGTCATTCAGTAAGGAGCAGCAACTTTGATGTATTGGCGTGAAGACAACCGTTGAGACTAAGGCAGCGGCACAACCGAGAGGGTCTACTACAGAACAACGTAGTTGTCAAAAGCCAGTTCAAACTGCATATGCTGTCGTGAAAATGTCACACAGACTGACAGAGACCATGACTTTTAGGTTCTTTTTTTAATTCAGATTTTTCTTTCTATTAGACGGATTGCCAACCAATACTAGAGAATCCTGTCTACCCTGGAATATAACCAGTAGCTAAAAGAGAAAGATACGGGTTCGAGCCTTTCCCAAGGCATATGTGGGTTAAGTAATCGCACTAGAAGATCATGTAATACACTAGATGTATCTTTTGATGATTCTAACACATCTGAAAATCTTCAAGTGCTTGTGGTCGGCCTCGCGTCTTAAAGCAAAGTAATCGGCAACTGATAGTCATGTGAAATAAACACCCTGAGAACGCTTAAATATGTTTTGGAGGAAATTTTACTTTAATTTCTTTCTACTTCTCGATTTCTGCGAGAAGCTTCAGTGACTTTTAGATCAAGTTAATAATAGTGACTCTGATATGCCAGAAACTTCGTATTTCTAATCGTCATTATAAGATCTAAAATAAATAACACAGCACTGATAATCCTGACATATGTATACATACCGGGTGTAACAGCAAAATTGACCAAATCGTGTAAAAGCAAAATTGTCCATTTGTTAGATTAAGTTCTGAACCGTTATATCTGAGAAATGATTAAAGATATCTTACTGGAATTCACCGAGGTTTTTATAACACTATTGAACTCTACTTTGGGAAATAAGAATGTATAATTACACTCCAAGCGTAAGAGAAGAA
>CAHIKZ030002101.1:1492500-1505000 GCA_903632075.3 Acanthosepion pharaonis | reverse complement strand
AAAATGGATATCTATGTCACGAGAGCTAAATTCCCTTTTCTCTCTCTGGCAACACTCCCACTGGGTAATAAAAAAGCCGGAAAGATTCATTCATGTGTTACTTGAAAACCGGGTGCAGCCCATCCCTCTTCAAGTCAAACCACAGTCGATGTCCTCCAACTTGAAGCCGTTGATTTCATCGGGAGAACCCTCTGCCCTGGCCGTTGACTTCACTCTAGGAAACCTTCTGTCAGAAGAGAAAAACAAGCAAACAGTAAATGGAAACCCAAATCAGACATGAATGTGTCAATGAGAAGATTGATATGAGATAGATATCTGTTGCAACCAAGTATATGGTTAAGAAATAACAAAACAAGTCGTTGCGGATAAATAGTGTATTGAACAGTAAATACAACAGAAAAGTATTACACGACTTGGGAGTGTGTATCGATTGACCAGAGTTTAGTCTAAATCCTTTTTAGTATTTAGTAGCAAAGCCATGTCCGGGTTCCTCTCTGCCTAAGGCATAGAGTTCAACAAGAGCTGCGAACAGTTACAGTCTCGTTAGAACAGTCTATATCACTGTTGGTATTTAGTACCCCCCCAACGATGATACATGTGGCACAAAGCCGAGTTTAATGTGGGTCATCTGAGCCCGTAGCTACGGTCAAAAAATCCCCGTAGAACCTGCATAAAAGGGTTTGGGTCTGTCTACCTCCACGGACGAGACTCTGCCCTTCAGCACAGTCTCGCCCGTGTTCCTCTCTGTCAAAAGCAGAGAGTTCGACAGGAGTTGCGAACAGCCTCAGGAGAACAGTCTATATCAGCTCCCCCCCCCCCCCCGAGGCTTATTTTCCTACTACTTTATAGTAAGTGGAAGAGTCCACAATAGACTCCTTAGCGGGAAAACACCACAAAAATATCTAACAATCATATCCTAGTCTAGCACAAAGTTTCAGTAATCCTCGATAAGGATTGAATTGGTTGTACTAACGTATGGCCTGCAAGAAAAATATACGTGTCCTTATTTACAGAACAATGATGCTTATTAAACTTTGCTTGTTAAGGTACAAGGTCTAATGGAAGTTCTATTGGAAGTAGAAAGATTGTGCTACGACATTCTTACCAGTGGGAAGGAAAAAAAACACAAGTTGACCCAAGACTTGTAAGTGAAAGTGGATAGACAAAACTGTTCGGAAGCCTTCGAGTGCATTCATATAAAGTGAATGTCTATCACGTGTCACTCTGTACCAGACGAAGCTTAGAGCCTAGCAAACAATAAATATCTGTACTGAGTTCGATCCCTGTATGAGACGAAGCTTAGAGCCTAGCAAGCAATAAATATCTGTACTGAGCTCGATCCCTGTATGAGACGAAGCTTAGAGCCTAGCAAACAATAGATATCTGTACTGAGTTCGATCCCTGTATGAGACGAAGCTTAGAGCCTAGCAAGCAATAAATATCTGTACTGAGTTCGATCCCTGTATGAGACGAAGCTTAGAGCCTAGCAAACAATAGATATCTGTACTGAGTTCGATCCCTGTACCAGACGAAGCTTAGGGCCTAGCAAACAATAGATATCTGTACTGAGTTCGATCCTCACTGGGTTCATCTTAGACTAGGTTCGATTCAATAGATACCTATACCGAAATAATTGCAGCAATGCGGTGGTTACTATGCAAGTTTAGCAAAACACAAGCAGTTAAACCCTGTTGGTGAAGGCGGCTTTCTATTCAAAATGGCGTCGCTCGATAAATCTTTTGTGAGAAATGTGAAACGTTCAATGTGGCGTATTTGCTTAACGCATAATGTCACATTGTCCATTTATAATGAGCTAATTCTCTCTAGGATGAATGTTTGTGTCCACCCCCATCAAAAAAACGTAAGAAAACAAAGCAAAATTATTTCTAAATGACTTGAGTTCAGTGATCTTGTCATGTGGGATTCTTACAGTAAATTACTTTCTATTTTATTTGAGGCTTTATGGGTGTAACTTTGTATCAAACATCCCGTAATCCAATAAATCAGTGCATATATTCTCACTATCTGTCAACAACGCTCGCATTTATTATTGAACACTGAAAATAACTTTTATTCAAATTTTCAATACATTTCTGTTGTAAAATCATTTACAATGCATTTCTCTAGTAAAAGTATTTCTAATTTTGTCATATTGTAAAATAATGTTACAATTCATTTCCCTAGTAAAATTATTTACAATGTTTTCTATTGTAAAATAAATTGCACAATGCTTTTCTAGGGATAAATAATGTACAATTCATTTCTATCGTAAGAATTATTTGTAATGGTTTTCTATTGTAAAATCATTTTGCAATGCATTTCTCTAGTGAAGTATTTACAACTGGCAGTATAACCCGTCTTTGCCCGGGTCTTTCATTACTGGAATTTTTTGCCGATCAATTCGAGCAGTTCAAGTTTAAAGTCAGCCCACCCAAAAATCAATATTAGTAACAACATTTGGGTGCAATAATTTAAACTATTTATTTTTATGAAAGTTTTTATGAAAGATATATATCCAAGAACAGACAGTAAATAGTAAAACGTTGCTGAGAGTTATATGGGCAGGAAGTAGTGGAGAGCCA
This sequence comes from Acanthosepion pharaonis, assembly GCA_903632075.3. Taxonomy (NCBI): domain Eukaryota; kingdom Metazoa; phylum Mollusca; class Cephalopoda; order Sepiida; family Sepiidae; genus Acanthosepion; species Acanthosepion pharaonis. Next base: position 1,502,418 of record CAHIKZ030002101.1, on the reverse strand, counting down.
TTGTCGCAAACAATTCGGGCTCAAAACCGGCACTGAAGAATTATTTATCAAGCAAAAAATGTCATCAAAATCGGACACACACACGCACACACACACGCGCGCACACACACATTTAGAGAATTATAGATATAGATATTTTCTATTGTAAAATAATTAGTATTACATTTATTCTACTCGTAATAACTCCATACTGTCAGTGATGCTAAATTTAATCCCTAACAAATGACAATCGTTTTCTTTTAATTTTGCGCGCATCTGCTGAGGAAAATCGTTTAGAATTAATTTTCTATCATAAAAATTTTGCATTGTTTACTTATATTAAAACGACGAGCAAAAAATCTACATGTAATGCATATAATATCTCCGTTCAGTTGGCAGTTCCTATTTGAATAACTAGCCAATGATAATTTATTCTGAGTCTTGGGTATGACGATAAACTACATCCGGCAGCAAAGTGTTGAGGAGTATGGAATCCCCTCCTAATTGCTGTTTTTCCCAGGTTCACCGTCACCCTGGGTGGTAGCACCTGTTAGGGTCCTAACTATGGGCAAAAAGTGAACTCCAAAACAAAATCAAAACACTCTGAAAGTATAAAAGATACATTTTATAGTAAAAAATACCAGCGATAAATTAGTATGTAAAAGTGGCCAACAATACATATTTATAGTAGGATTACCAACAATACATTTTATAGCAAAATGACTAACAATACATTTTAACTATAGTTGAAGGCACAGAATTACGTTCAAAATATAGTTAGTTTATGCCATAAAATTGTGTTCAAAATATTTAGATTTCGGCATTAAATAACCCAACAAACAAACAAACAAACAAACAAAAAACAATTTCTTTTTGATTTTAAATACACAACATAAGCGTTGATGACCAAAACCTGCTAAATAAAATGTTTGCAAAAATAAAGAAATCAATTTGGTTTTTAAGCAACATTTTTCCCATCGTTAGAATTATCACTGTATAAAATAATTCAAGCCAAGTTGAGAAGTATTGGAGCAACAATAAGGTGAGTTGTGAAAAGAAAAATCTTGCCTTTGTATAACTGGCTAAGTTTCAATCGGTGATAAAAAGCATCGTTATTGTTCCTTCCCTCCCCATCAACACCGTCAGAAACTGCTGTGTCACTTGACAATCAGGACCGCCAATAAAAGTTGTTATGCATTTTCATAATGAATCCTACGTTTTGGATCATGGTTTGTATATGAAAGTAAAAATTATGAATTTAAGTGAGCTGGCATCTCGATTCCACCCTTTCACTGTCGAAACGGTGAAATGTAATCGTCTCTTCTATTCCAACAGCACTTTCCGTCTGTGGAACTTGCTTGCTTCCCTGATAATTATAATCTTTAAATATTCAAGTGTAATGTCAATCGACATCTTCTGATACCTTGAACTTGTTCCCCGTCCTTCTCTGTATCCTTTCCTCAAACACGCCTCTTTACTCTTGTTCTCAATCCTCTGTAACCCTTTGCGTGCTACTGGCACTCTTGCATTGCTTGGGGTGAATTGCTTAAAAAAAATCTTTAGTAAAATAATTCCCAATGAATTTTTATATATACTTTTATAATTAATTGTGTCTCTATATAAGTTTTCATCAAAGTGAATGAAAGCTTTAATATATTTCTTTAATGCATACTTGGGATATCATAGTCAATACATTTCTCCAGTAAAATAATTTTCAATGTATTTATATAATAAATTAATTTTAAATGAATTTCTATATGTGCTTATATTATTTACTATGTCTATTTTTATGTAATCATTAGACTTAATGAAAGGTTTGACATATTTCTTCCCAAAATCCCACGTTTGAAATCATAGGTTATATAATCAATTGATCAAACCATATAATAATTATCAATGTGTACTTAATTATAAAATTCCCGTCCCATCTGTAGTAGGGGCGAAGTTATATCAACTTGAGTTAGTAAATTCATTAGTGGTTACTTCCCTTAGTCGTTTTAATAATCCATATAATTAAAATATTTATCGATATTTAGACAAAATTAGTTCTTGAGCAAAATGAACCATATAATTAATCAGTTCTATTACTCCTACTTTCTTAGATTGCAGTCTTATTTGTTCAAGCCTTTCATGTGAGGCCCTCAGATACCTTTGCCTGTTAAGTGGTCGCTTTGCTTCAACTTGGTCTTGAAATAGGCTTTGCCGTCGTCGACTTTGTCGCTTATCTTTTTCTTCAGAGAAATATTTCCATGTCACCGTTATATTAAATACATAAAATTTTTAACATGAAAAGATATTGAACGAAAAGCGATTTATATAATATCAGGAGTAATCAATGAATCCTAGGTACCATTGAACGTCTGAAAATATAAAGGGAATGAATTAATTAAACGATTCATTGGCGTCTATTTTAGTTGTGTATTCTTTATCTCCATTTTATTTAATCTCAATACATTGTTTCAAGTCTTTTGTTTCATTGCATCTCATTATTAATACTTTCTATCGATGGCTGTCATTTTTTCACGGCACCGGGTATCCTAATACAGTGAAACCTCTGTTCTCGAATTCGTTCCTGAAGCCCGTTCGTAACACGAAATGTTCATAAACCGAAACTATTTTTCCAATAGGAATCAATGTAAAATACATTAATCCGTTCCTGGTCCCAAGATGATTGCTTATTTAAACATAAGAACATTACTTTAGGCACAAGTTTATACACAAAACTAATGAAAATCTTATAATGCATAAAACTAATGAAAATCATTAAATCTAAGAAAAAAAGTAAATAAACCCAATACTAAACAGATAAAATATAAACGAACACTTCAAATTTTACCGTACCTGCATCTAGGAGAGTTGATGGTGGAAGTGGAAGGAGAAGGAAAGAGATGTTATTGTTTGGAAAAGGGAAGGAAAGACATGATCGTCTCTTTATTTATAAGAATAGTATAGATAGATCGTTGATTTTGCCATATGAAACTGAATAAGAAGAGACAATATCATGAACAATTGTTATTTTTTATCTTAACTTTTCTTTTTCCTTTACCAGTATCACAACTAGTATTCTTTGGATCTATGACTAAGGACTAATAAAGAGAGAAAAAAAAAGGCACAGTACAATAAATTTGGAAAAGAAAAGCACAACACAACACACGAATATATACAACATGGCGGTCGACTCAGAAATTATTCCGTTCGGGTTAACTAGGTTCGCCAATGTTGTTCGAGAACCGAAATTTTGTTTGATAACCGATGCATTTTCATCTCGAATTTTCTGTTCGAAAACCGATTTGTTCGACAGGTGAGACGTTCAAGAATTGAGGTTGAACTGTATTAAAATAATTTCCATTGCATTTATATGGTAAAATAATTCACAGTGAATTTCTATATGTACTTTTAGTAACTGGAGTATTCTTATGTATGTAATCATTAAAGTGAACGAAAGGTTTCACGTATTCTTTTACAAAATTCTACCAGTGAAATTACGGGTTACATATACAAGTCATTTATATATAAAATTCTGTGACTTTTGTTCTTTCGTCCGTCACACCCTCTAAAATACATTGACCGGTCGAAACCAAATTTTGAGAAGTGCAAACAGATAAAGGGTTATTAATTAATATACAAAATACTCCAACTATTTTAAAAACAATTTAACGATTAAAATAATAAATACTTATTTAATAAAAATGCAATGTTGTTTTTTGCATGTCTTTAAGTATTGATATATACAAAAATCCAGTTTCCAGTTCGCCCTGCATTTGCGAAAACTATAAGCAAATCACAAGGCCAAAGGCTCCAAAAAGTTGGAATTTGAAATATTTACGCATAGCCAGTTGTATGTTGCAGCTCAAGAGTAAGAAATTCTAAAAATTTATTTTTCGCTGTTAAAAAGGAAAAAAAGAAATTTTCTTAAAAAATAAGGTTAATTATAACATCCTATAAAATTAAATTAAATTAAAGAAATTAGTAAGCTGCGAAGTAGGTTTTTTGTCAAAGTATTTTTCCAAACAAATCCGTTTATTCAAATTTCAACGAATGGATTGCGAAATTGAACGAAACGTAGAGTTTGTAAATCTCGACAAAAATGTTAGCGATAAGTTACTAAACAATACTAAATACTGTAAAGATTTCAACACGCTGACGCGTATTGCAAAAAATTCTAGTATTTAAATAATTTCCATTGAAATTCTTTTATATGCTTTATTATTTGTTCTGTCACTTTATATGTAATCATTCGAATGAATAAAAGTTTGATGCATTTGTTTAATAAATTCTACCTAGGATATCACAGAGCCGCGAAATTGAATTGAGAGTAGTGTATTGGGCGACACTTGAAAACTTATCGCTACTTAATTTGGAATTAACCTCCTTTTTATCAAGAGGCCATGTTCACTGAGCTTATTAAAAAAGAAACGTTGCAAGTAATGAATTATAAAATTTAATGACGCTGAACTTCCCAAAGTAACTCAGCCTAGCACCGTGGTTACATAAAGATCTACTTTTTTATTACTGAAATTTTACCCAATACAAGGCCCAAGAGTCATCCAAGGTAGAGGCTTACTGAGTAATATTGCAGGGAAGGGGGAAGGGGAAGTATGAGATTGTTATGAGGACGAGTAGGATCGATATCGGTTGGCCCTCAACTTAAAGTGATCAAGATTGTAGTTTTCAGCGAGCAACAAACACTATGGTTTTCTACTATTAAAATAATTAAAAGCATTCCTTTAGTAAAATAATATCCAATGAATTTTCCATAAGCTGTTACCTTTTTTGATTAATTCGTTTTCTACGACTTATCAACCCTTTGCAGGCTGTTTAAAGCCAGAAGAGAGTTTTAGATTGTAAGATTATTTAGCCTTACTAATTAACCCATAGCTGGGAGAGAAGAGGTGTATTTATACCTTTCCCAAGGGTATTTGCGTGTAAGTGAATACAAAGAACACAACAGGAATTGGAACTCGGCTCTCCGATTATCCATTACACCACCTGCACATCCAAGCTTACAGCACCTTGTACTCCCAAGCAGTCACCCATTTAGGTACTAACCAAGCTCGACATTGCTTAACTTCGGTAATCGTACAGGAACCAATGTTTCAATGCGATGTGCCCTGTTATTATTTGCTTTATCATTATAAATATAATCATTAACTTGAATAAAATGTTTTAACGAAGAGACATAATCCAATTCCTGATATTACAGGTTGGTTAATCTGTTAAGTTAAGTAATCACCCATTAATCTGCTTTAATCTAGGAAGCCGGGCACACAGTGAGGATCGAACCCATTGCTTAGTGATAATCGCCAGCCAGCCTGGCACACTAATCATTACCCAATGCTGATGTGCCGAATAACTTCCCTTAGAAATCAGCATTCTTTTTTTTTTTTTTTTTTATCAATATCACTTCACGCAAGGCAGTAAAGCCACTAAGACACAAGGGGGTTACAGTGTGTGGAAAAATTAGAAACAGAAACATTAATAATGATCGGGAAGTGGAAAGAGTAATCAGGGGGGGGCAGTAAATAGTGTTTGACATTGTATTTAAATTTTTGCAGATTTAATTTGGCTAGAACCATGGAGCCGGAAGGGAGTTCCACTAGCGAGAAGTGCGAGAAAAGAAACTGTTAGCATAGAATTTACGGTTTATCAATATTTTATTATCTTTTTTTTCAGTTTCTTTGAATTTTTTTTTTTTTTTTTGAATAAAAATGAATAAATTTATTGAAACAAAACAAGTTCAGTTGACCACTGATGAGAATTCCAGAACAACGTAACAATAAAAAATTTTTCTATCCTCTGCCAGCCGCAATGATGGAGAAAACATTACCTCGAACCATGGCCAGTGAGACACACTGCAAGAGTCACTCCGTTTCGCGAGGCTCGTCCCTTAATCGAGACGCAATCGCGCCAATCCTCCGAAGGAACGCCATCGAACGAGGGCCAATAACCCCTGATATCTCCACTGCCACAGGAGTCAAAAAAAATCTATCAGCAAGAGAGGAATATTTAACTATTTTTTTAATCTCTGCGTCCCGGGCGACGGATCCTGGCACAACCGCACATCTAGCCAGCTCAACTGTAAATTGATGAGATCTCAACGCCAGTCTCGTACTGCGCTTAAATTCAAAAAGTCTACGTCCCCTAGCGAAGAGTGATATTTATTCTGTTCTCTAAAGAAATGTGGCACAAGGCCGAAAAGGGGATTGGGGAAAGGACGGTCTTCTTCTGTCTTAACTACAACTTAGCTAGCCGCAAACACTGACCCAATCGTACGAACAATATTCCTTGCACCAAAACAACACATTCATACGTACCTTTCTTACTACAACCACCATAATACCCTAGCGAAGAGCTCACCCAAACAATTACCATGAAAGTATTTATAGAAAAAGCACAGAGAAGCAACCCTACGGCGGTAGCTAAGTGATTGAAGCCGAGACGCCAGATCAGGACCAATAATATTGCTGATTCTTCTCTGGATTTTATCAAGAAGCTCAAGTAAATAGCAGGGACCCTTATGTGGCAGCAATATTCCTTGAGTTATTTGAACTTGTGCCAGAGACCAATAAACGAAGGCTGATAATGGGGGGGTAACAGCTTTCTCTTATCACTGTCGAGGCAGGTAAGCACTTTATCAGTGACTAATTTAATTAATTGTTCACTCACGTCTCTTCTGTGTTAATCACTGTAAAATCTCAATATCAAATTTTTTTCTTGTCAATATATTGGGGTTGGTGCATAATTATCAGGCGTTTTTGTAGGCGAGTTATTTGTTAATAAAAATTGCTGTTTTGTTTCCTTTTTTTTTTTTTTAATAAAAATATTTTATTTTCAGGTTATAAAAATGCGTGTCGATAATCATACGCTCCGGAATAATCATTTAAAATATTATAGTTGAATTGTTATGGTTTTTCATAATAAATATTGTTTGAAAAACGCCTGATAATTATGCACCAACTGAATATTATGCACTAGGACAGACTTGGGAGATAATACTTTTAAGCATTTTGCAAGAAGAGCAGAGAAACAATTCGGAAAATCGTAATTATGGAACAAGATGGTGTTTAAAAATTAAAATAAGAATATGGTGTCTATATCCAGAACTGCCTTCAACTTATCATTTTAAACGGAATCATGCGAGAGTTTGTATTTGGTGGCATTTAAACGGACTTCCTTATTAGGAACTACTGAAGCCGAGGCTAGATTAATAGGCAAAAGTATAGTAAGTCATTGGTTTGTTTGAATATACATTGGAAGAGAAAATAGTTTGTTTTTTTTTCCTGTAGAAGAAATCGATCGCTGATTTTGCTGCATGACAGCCCCTTTCTTTGTGCTTCAAATGCGAAGCATCTAATTATTCTAATTCTCGGATAGATCATGATTACTAACGACAGCAAGCTATTGCTAATGCTGTTTATCACACTACGTGTCTTCATGCATAATTTGAACTTATTCAATATATTCATGTCATCATTTAATTTAAATACACAAATTTACAGGGATAGAAATTCTAATCCTGTCTTAGTCGATGAAACCATTCAAAAGAGTTTGATTTTTAAACTAGTACTCCCTATGAACATGCACAGAGTATTAACGATTTGCAAAGATTTGCGCGGATGGTACAATGAATAGCGGCTCAGAATGAGACAACGGAGATCCGAGTTCAAATCCCTCTCGAATTTATTGAATTCAATACCCTTGGGAAAAATATGAATTCATCTATTCTTCCTAGAGATGGATTAAATAGTATGTCAGGTTGGTTTCTTTAGCTGTGGTTAGTAACCAGTCAAGGAGAATGACATCTCTGAATTCCAAACCGGTTGGACATGGAACTAGGAAATCCATCCCTTAAAATCTTACTAGTTGGTAGAGAAACCACAGCAACAATGCGTCACATGCTGAGGACTGTAGCCCACCTCCTACATCTCAGGGGTCTATTTCTATTGAATGCAATAAACTTATGGTGAATTCGAACTCGGCTCTCTGTTGTCTCATTCTGAGCCGCTATTCATTATACCGTCCGCGCAAATCTTTGCAAATCGTTAATACTCTGTGCATGTTCATGCTTAAAGATACACTCATTGGCACATGGTCATAATCTAGGGAGTATAATAAACTAGCAGGATACCCCGGTCGAAGACGGGTTATCCTGCTAGTTTATAATAATTGCCATCTTATAAATGGATGCTTTTTCAGCTGTCTATAAATGAAACTTTAGCCATATTGGAGTTATTTTCACACTTACTAATATTTTTTTTAGCAGGGGTTCTGAACGAGGAGAGAAGATGCGAGACGTCACCCAAAAATAGCCGTGCAAATTTTTCCCCGACCTGGCTCTTTTTTCTGTTCCATCACTAAAAGCATTTTTTTTTTCTCGAACATGATTCTTTTTCAACCTATAGGGTAAATTCTAACATTGATTTCTTGCATTCTTTCATTACTTGTAATCGTTGTGAAAAATGTTCAAGGAAACCAGGATGAAGATATTGAATATGGCAACAAGATATGAACAAGCGAGCAATTGCTAAGGAACTTGTAATGTCAAGAAGCAGCATTTCAGAAATCCTCTCGAAGTCTCAAAGCACTGGAAGAGTTTTGAATCGACCAAACTATAGTCTGTTTAGAAATCTGCATCATAGGATAATACAGAAACTAACCAGGAGAGCGAAAAGCTCAGGTAAAGAAAACTAACAGATGAGTGTACCATGTTTAAATTGGTGTCAATAGATAATCCTTCAAGAACATCGACTGAAGACATCCATTTCAATGAAGAAAGCAGTTTTAAACAAAAAGCATTTGAAGACCATATTAAGTTCGTCAAAATGATAAACACTGTGAGAAGCGGATATGTGTGGTAATATGACATTCAGAGATGAAACGAAGGAGTTGCATTCTAATAAGTGTGAATTTGTCAGGAGGCCAACAGGAACATAAAATGCCCCACCTTATACAACAAAAACTGAAGTTTGTGGAATTGAAGTCTGATGTTTCAGGATTGCATCAAAATGATGGTTCAAGAAAATTGGTTAAAATTGACAATAGCTTGAATAGTGCCAAATACACCCTGTTGCTAAAGGAACATTTGATATTAAATTTTGGATGATGGTGAGAATTTTAGCATTACAGAGCTCCATAGCACAGATTGCATGCAATACAACAGAGACTGATTGATAAATGTATCTCCTCATTGGTCAGATTAGAGCCCAGGCTTAAACCATGAATCAAATGTTGACAGAACTAATGGGTAGAATTAATCAGAAGAATCCACGCGATCTTGAATTGTGGGAGCCCAACCGCAGGTAATGATATCTAGTATTGAAGAGGGTGAAGGATTTATATATATATTTATATATATCCAATCCCAGGTGCACTGAAGCAATTATTCAAGCTATAGGAAGCCACACAAAATATTAACAATGTACATTAACTTCTTGAAATTAATAATATAATTAATTATGGAAAAAATGATATGATAAATTTTTATTACACACAATTTACTTGTTTTAAAACATGATATCTGAATTAGTTTATGTGGGGTGACTGAAATCTTTTGCCAATCGCCTCCAGAACACATGCTAAAAATATGACAATTAGATGTGAAAATGACTCCAATGTGGCCAAAGTTTCATCTGCCGACATCACAATAGAAATCCTCCACTTATAAAATGGGAGTTATTAGAAATTTACAATTGATTAAATTCGCATGGTACTGTATTTCGATTGAAGCTGGATCTTTAGGCGTAGGGTGATAGACATAAAACCTTCAGTGAGTATCGATCTCAGGACTCAGTAGTAACTTGCTCATCATTAAGCTAATAAAGCAACCTCTCTCTCTCTCTCTCTCTCTCTCTCTCTATATATATATATATATATATATATATATGTGTGTGTGTGTGTGTGTGTCTGTGGGTGTAACTATTATGCTGTGATATTTTCAAC
>CAHIKZ030002101.1:1467500-1490000 GCA_903632075.3 Acanthosepion pharaonis | reverse complement strand
ATTATTATTGTTCCAGGATCATTTTCCAATTCATTCAAGATGATCTTCGCCCTCTCTAACCTTCTAACATTCTGTCCTGGAGTGACAAGGTGACTCACAGGTTTAATTACGATTTCATTTTCCTTTCTACTGTTCTCTCTTTTTAAAACTTATTCCCCGTTCTCTTGATAGTTCTTGAATAGACTTTGAAGACGAAAGCCAGACTATGAATGTTGGTACCATTACGGAAGGTCTGAATGATAGTTTTCCTCCCACCATTGTTCATTTGGGAAGACATAGTGGGGATGACTAGCTGAATAGCTCAAAGGATTTTTCAGTTATTCTTACGACAAATGGTATCAAGATGGCTCAGCGTCTCATCTGAATACATGGAAATAAGAAACTCAGGATAGTGGTTTTTAGATATTAAACATTTTTTGAGATGGACAATTATGTTTTTTCACGATTTGGAAAATCCGGCATATACATCGGTATGTGTGTGTGTGTGTGTGTGTGTGTGTGTGTGTGTGTGCGTGTGTGTGTGTTGTCGCTTTTCGACTATAAGACCCGGGTTCGAATTTCATCATGGTCGATTTGCCAGGCAGGTGACTTCCTGATGTTATCGTTCGGGGGGGAACGATCCTGGCGTGTAGATAAACTGTCCGAATTTCATGTTTGCCTTGTTTTTTCTAAATACAGTTGAACGTCTCAGTCATTTGCAAGAACAAATTTGGTGTCTGTGCGGTAAGTAGAATTTATTTGTTTGGTACTTAAACAAACAGCAATACAAACGTGAACTACCCACAGTTTATCCCCACTTTTGATCCCTTTTGATCCTTATACAAATGACCTTATTCGAAAATTGGGAAAATGCAATAAAAAAAAAAAATAATGAACTCCATAGACTTTGTCTGTTCTTCTTAATGGAATTTGTTTGATTATCACAAGTATTCGAATTACCAACCTCGGAGAACATAATCCGATATAATTATTCACCAACATTCTCTTGCCGTTAACTTTTCCTTAAGACATGAAGGAGGTGATTGGCGCCGTTATATTTAGGAATTTTAAGACTCATGAAAACACCATAACGAATCTATTTTTAAAGGCGAGAAAAAACAAGAACAAAAAAAAAGTTTTGAACACGTTACCTCTTGTCTCCACATACTTATATTTTTAGTTTTATATAGTGCAGTGGTTAGCGTGCCAGTCTCTAAACCTATTAGGAGTAAGTACGATCCTTTCTGAGTTTTATTTTATTTATTTATTTTTTTTTTTGTCCAACAAATATCCACTGTATGCAGGAGGTTGGTGCGCATACGCAATATCTTATGATACGCAGACAGAAAGACAAACGAGGGCGTACTCAGACGGGTAAGGGCGCAGACAGACAGCCATACAAATTAAAAAACGCACAGACAGACATAACACACCCACACTAATGAAGTGAAGACAGTAGGAGGCTAACACTAGGACGTCGACAAGCCAGCAGGCCGTATGTTGGGCGGGCAGGCAGGCGAGCTCCGTGCAGTGTGAAGGTTTTATAAGTGCGTGTGTCTGTGTGTGTGTGTCTGTGTGTGTTTGTGTCTGTGTCTGTGTGTGTGTCTGTATCTGTGTGTGTCTGCGTATGTTAAAGTGGGGGCCGGGGAGACGGCACAAAAGGGGGTGGGTAGAGTAGGTGGATAGAGAAAAGGAGACGGTTCAGGTATAGGGGTTGTGGTGACAGAAGAAGATAAGCATAGTAGGGTGTTGTAGGCAAGATGAGAAGCCACAGCAGCGGTGCCCAAGTGAGAATTCGCGCGCGCACACACACACACACACACACACACACACACACACACACACACACACACACACACACACACAGGCGAGAGCGCGTGCGCGGGTACATCCATGTAAGTCGAGGGTGTAAGCCAGTTGTTAGAGCATTGGATGCTTGATTAAGAAGACTTCGATTCTTGTGCTTTGTATGAACGGTGCAGGTCGATACTGAATGGATCTCTTAAGACGTCATTCATTTTGAGTTCAAAACTATCTGGAAAAGTCCAGTGGTTACAGCATCGGTTAGATGATTAAGAGGTCTTCGATTCGGCGGTTTGCATCAGTGGGTGTAGGTCAGTGAATACAGAATCGAAAAGTTGTCTTTGAGTCTATGCATTGCATTCTATGGTGCAGTTCAGTGATTACAACATCGGAGTCCTGACTGAGAGGTCTTCGATTTCATGTTCAGCATCAGCGAATATGAATCAGTCTTTACATCATCAGATTGTACACTTGAAGGTTTTTTTTTTATTTTATATCAGGTGCCTTTTTAATGATACTAGTTACCAGATAGTTACGAAAAAAAAAACAACTTTACTTTTAAGCTGAAACACCATTAAGAACTTAGTTGTACATTAAGAATTATATTTGTTCCTGAAAGTGAATTATCATGGTGAATTGAGCAGCGTTACCCTCACTTTATTTTATTCTCTCTCTTTTTCTCTTTCTCTTTCTCTCTCTTTCTCTCTTTGTCTCTCCTTCTCTCTCTCTCTCCCTCTCTCTCTGTATGTGGTGTGCCAAGGTAAAAGATTAAATCCTCTTAAATCGAAATACCTAAGAATCAAACGAGCATTTTGGATTTATATTTTTTACGATAAAGGATCGAAACTGTTTCATCGGCTCCACCGTCCTCTTTCTTCAACAATTCGTCCAGTGCCAATTGCAGTAGACATAAAAATAAATAATCAGTATCAGAAAATCATCCACATACGTAAAAACGTTTACATATTCAAGGAAACACGGATAGCGGCTCGGATTGAAGAATCGAAGAGCCGAGTTCGAATTCCACTTGAATCCATTCCATTCACTTACGTGCTAATACGTATGGAAAGGTATGAATTCTCTTCTTCGCCCCCAACTATGGGTAAATAGAAGGACAGACCGGGTTCTGTAACCTTGGATGGCAACTGGTCTACCGCAGAAAAAAATGGCAACCTACTGCGAGAAAAAATCTGTCTCGTCAGTCATGTATCAAAAGATACATGATCGCCAAAGCGTGTATCACGCATGGGATATAACTGATTGACTGACTTTCCACTTGAATCCATTACTTTCACTTTCGTGCTGATACCCTTGGGAAAGGTATGAATCCTCTTCTTCCCCCAGCTATGGGTAAATAGCAGGACAGACTGGATTCTATAGCCTTGGATGGCAACTGGTCTACCGCAGAAAGAAATGGCAACCTACTGCGGGGGGTGGGGGAATCTGCCTTTTCAGTCATGTATCGAAAGATACATGATCGCCTAAGCGGGTATCCCGGATGGCACATAACTGATTGATCCAATGACTTCAGATGTGGCGTTGATGGATTTTAGTTTAACGTTGGATAAGTTATTTTCGATGGTTGCTGTTATGGAGTTGGTAGGTAGGATAATGTGTCTGCTTTTGTGATGGTTGTTAGGAGTATTATTATTATTTGTGGATTCTTGCATTTTTGTGGATTTTGTATGTTTTGCGTTTTGGCATTATGCGGAAAATAATTCGCGTAATGGATGAGTTTTAAAGTCTTTTCAGTGTATTTCGCTTGTTCGGGCAGGACTCGTGGGCTACAGATTCTAAGGGCTCTTAAATAAAAATCTATGATTACTCTGGATTTTATTTTATCATTGTGTTGAGGGTAAATGTGTATATGGTCGTTATTATTTATGGATTTCTCGATAGACCTTAAGTTGTATATCCTTATGTGTGAGTATGTCGTGATATGGTAAAGTGTACTTTGCTTCTGTTCCGTACGTAAAACGGATGTTACTGATCGATTAAACAGGACAGAACATACAATCAACGATCTTGTATGTACCTTCATGTCAGACGCCATTTTGCCAAGTGGTATCTGCTACTATATATATATATATATATATATATATATATATATGAACTTCAATCATCTATGAATCTCTCACGTACATTCATATTTGCTCATGGCATATCAAATGTAAACAAATGACGTCACACATTATGAAATGGACAAAGTCCGACATTTATTTTAAGACATTTTTATGTTTAGATACAAATATTTAAGTAAATGCTCTGTTTATAATAAAGAGTATTAAACAACATTTACCGGCCTGAATGTCCGAGAAATTTTCACAGGTTCGTATCCTGTCGGAGAACGTATATTTTATATATATATATATATATATATATATATATATATATATATATATATATATATATGGCCGGGTAGTACTCGCTTCCGAACATACCCGTCTGCCAGGACCGCTAGCAAATTTTTATTGCAAACGCCTGCTCAACCATTTGTGGTTTATACTGCAACTATGCTGAGTATACTTTAGTTACAGTTTCTGTGAAAGTGTACATAATTTGGCGTGATAATTTTTTAGAACAAGGTCAGTACACTCAAGCCCTAGGCCACCGTGATTTAGTGATAGCACAACCACTGATATCTTCCGGCTGGTTCCGTCTATACTCTTTCATGAGTTTATAATAAACAGTATAATAAACTTTGTTAACCAGATGCTTCTTCTGTAGCTAAATAGTATAGCACGTCAGGCTGTATGACGGTTCCATGTAGGATACAGGTTCGATTCCTGTCGGAGTATATATATTTTCTATGAGATTTCTCGGACATTCAGGCCGGTAAATGTTGTTAATATTGTTTATTATAAACAGAGCATTTACTTAAATATTTGTATCTATAAAAATAACGTGTAAACAGAAAATATATTAAAGTATAGTCCATTTCATAATCTATCTATCTATCTATCTATATATGTGTGTGTGTGTGTATATATATATACACACACACACAACTATATATATATATATATATATATATATATATATATATATATATATAGTAAGCAACTCATAAGCGAGTATGCTACAAAAGCACACCGGAGAAAAAAAACCTCAGTGCCATATTTAACGGCAGAGCATTAATATAATTTTCAAAATAACTCTCCGGTGAACAATGACCGACCACGACTAAAAGTTTCATGCGTTTTTGCGCAAACATCAGGTAGCTGACAAGTGTGGGTTTTTTTTTGTGAAAATGAGCATTTTATTCTCTTTCAGCGAGTGTGGTTGATGTGTACATAATATGCACACACCGAGATGAGGAAATCCTACTACGGCCAAGAACAAAAAATGCCGAAGTACTATCATTACTTGGGAGAAAAAAAACCTAACGCTAAAAGTGCTCGATTGCAGTAAGTCATCAGTAAAAGAACATAACTCTAAAAGTAATAGCGGGTCCTCAAATATGTACATACATACATACATACATACATACATACATACATACATACATCAATAAGTCCGTATTCTAAAAATAAAAAAGTATTTACTTTACAAAAGAAATACATATTTCTCAGTATAATCACACCCATTGTCGAATATGTTTGAAAGCATGGAAAACGGTAGGAGCAAAATAATACTCAACAAAAGGCAAAATATATTTGGACAATACTAGGCCTTCAAATATATTTGGATATATATATATATATCATATATTTTCAATGTCACTGTTACAATTAAAAAGGCATATCATACCATTTGGGAATGTCAGGCTCAGTGTGTTTTCTTCAATGAAAGGGAATGATGAAAAAGCTCATTCTATAATAAATGCTAAAAAACTGTGTCACAGTTTTCATTAAAGGCATATCATACGTTTGGGAATCAATTGTTTTTGACGAAAAACATTTTCCGACGAATTTTTTTGACGATTTTTTACGACGAATTTTTCGCGAGGAATTTTTTGTACGATAACAATTTTTATAACTTGGAAATAGATTTGGGAATTAATCGAAATTAATTGAGAAATCCAGCGAAAGTCAGTCATGAAATAAAGATAATCGTTTGTACGGAAAGTAAAGACCTACGTACATCAAACTGTCTTTAAATTATGTAGCGACAGAAAAATTATCGTTGAATATTTAAAAGGTAAACTTAAATATTAATGCAATACTTAAATGTAGCCAGCAATTTTGAGTTTGTCTGTAGTTTATTGTTGCCTTATCGCATACAGCAGCAGTAGGCCTCGCAAAAAGAAATATCTGCCAACAGAGGACCAGATTGCAATCAAAAGAGACAAGGCTGCCGTGAGCAAAAGAAAGTCCCGTGCAAACGAAAACCTAGATCAAACAGCAGGAATATGCAAAGACTTAGACTCAAACTCCTGAACAAGCCGAAGGCCTAATTAAGATCTCGCCGCAGGAGCTAGCTTAAACGCCACTCGATAGGGCGACCTTTAAGCTATATATATATATATATATATATATATATATATATATATATATATATAAATCCGTATTCTAAAGATGCAAAAAAAGAGCATTAATTTTACACAATAAAACTTAGGACTAAAAAAGGACTGCAAAATTTTAAATGCAATGTCAATCGCTATCTGCTGACTCCTGTTACTCTCTTCTCTTTCTGCTCGTCATTATTGTTTCTGTTCCTAATTCTACCCACCCTCTAACCTCTTGTGTTTTTATGGCATTACCACCTTGCTTTAGGTGATACCGATTAATATATATATATATATATATATATATATATATATATATATATATATATATATATATATATATATATGGGTTCATCGGCTGATAGTGTGTACACGATACCGAGATCTCTCAGTTATTCTTTTACTTATTTTCGAAATCCAGAGTTCTAGATCTTGTAGACGTAACAAGAGTCTATATGAAAGTTAATATTTTTTTATTATTCCTTTTTTAATTTTCAGTATTATGGTGTTTATACGTAAAATGCGACACGACTAACATGCAACATACTTTCATTTCAAAAGAACAGAATTATTTGAGGTTCATTGAAGAAAAAGTCTTATTAAATTTTGATTTATTTAATTGAATAGTAAGGACTTGATAAATCTAAATCCATTTCTGAAATTACGACAAGTATCTGTAATTAGCAGCTTACAGTCCTCAATGTGATAAATTAGTCGACAGGATACAGGATTTTCTTTTTTGAGACATTTTTGTTCATGTTAATTTTATGCCATATTTTTCTTTTTTGATTTTTCATGATTTTTTTTTCTTTTCTGATAAGTTTTTCTTTTTCTTTTCGGAGACATTTTTGCGTTTCTAATTTTCATTTTCTGCTATATTTTTCTTTTCTAATTGTCATGATTTTTTCTATTCTGATAACATGATGGTTGCAGGTCAGTATGATGTACATACAATTTCAAGAGTTAAATATTCTTCTCTTGCTAACAGATTTTTTTTTCTTACTCCTGTGGCAGTGGAGATTTCTGAGGTTATTGACCCTCGTTCGATGGCGTTCTTTCGGAATGTTGGCGGGATGGCGTCTCGATTAAGGGACGAGCCTTTTGTTTATTGATATTTTATTCAAACTTTGTTCAAATAAATTCAGGTCGTTTAAGAAAACTTAAAGACAAGAAAATCATAAAAGGCATTAGTATATATCACAACTGTAGATATATTTAAGTGTGACATATAATAGTAAGTTAAAGGAATAAGAAGTGAATTAGAGATAAGCACCGTCAAAATTTCTTTGATCCTCGTTATTTTCTATTCTTTACAGCGGCATGCGTAAGAGGAGAGGTGAGGGAAAGTAATGGGCAATAGATTCTTCATGAAAATGGTTTCAAATTCTTCTCTGTATTATGTCCATTCAACACGTGAATGATGACTGTTTTCCCCAATTTCCTTTCCTTTCCTTTGTGAGTAAATTTTCTCTTTTTGCTCTCTCGCTCTCAATCCATGTTCTGCCAACAATTTACAAAAGGTCGGTTATGCGTTGTTTTCGTCTGTCCCTCTTGCCTTCAATCTGTCCTGTGAGTGGCACATTTTCTAAGCCATCTTTCCTCGTTATGCACCCTAGAAATTTCAACAGTCTCATTTTGATGTCAAGTATAAGTGTACTTTCTGTTTCCATTTTCACTAAAAGTTCATCGTTGCTCACATGTTCGTTTCTAACGAAATTTTCCTATTTCCTAATAATTTTCTTAGCTTTTTGAAGGCATCTTTCGCTATCTCAGTGCGCCTTCGAATTTCGGTGTCGCAGTTTCCATCCTCTGTTAAAACATTTCTCAGATATTTAAATATTTGTACATTCTGAATTTTGGTATCTCTAATTTGTAATCCGCATGTTGGGCTGTCCCTTCTGCTGACAACCAGTTATTCTCTCCTCTTAAAATTGATACTTAGTCCTTTCTTCTTGCTTTCCCTTACTTGACTTTTCCTCTTGCTGACAACCAGGTATTCTGTCGTCTTACAATTGATACTTAGTCCTTTCTTCTTGCTTTCCAATACTTGGCCTTTTCCTCTTTCTGACAACCAGACATCCTGTCTTCTTACAATTGATACTTAGTCCTTTCTTCTTGCTTTCCAATACTTGGCCTTTTCCTCTTTCTGACAACCAGACATCCTGTCTTCTTAAAATTGATACTTAGTCCTTTATTCTTGCTTTCCAATACTTGGCCTTTTCCTCTTTCTGACAACCAGACATTCTGTCTTCTTACAATTGATACTTAGTCCTTTCTTCTCGCTTTCCTATACTACCTTCTGTAGGAGTTACTGCAGTTTGCTTTCTGTCTATGCTATCTCTTACTGTTTATCGTTAAATATCACTTAGCTTTTACACACGCAAAGATACAGGTATATCCTGAGAATGTTTTATTAAGGTTATTATTACTTTTTTCAACCTATGAAAATTTCAGGCTCTTCCTATTCGAAATTTCTGATGAATCTTAATTCATCAGTTAACAATTGAATAAACTCATAGCGAGTTCTGTAACAATAAGATATTTGTAGGCATTCCCTTATATCACATCGTTAAAATACTTGAGCTTAACAACTTAAAATATTGCAATAACAATCATAATGCTGGTCATTATTTTAAGAAGTGGGTACAAATGAAAAGATACGAAATTGAAATTATTTTCCATTTCACTGAAACAGACGTTAAACACTTCTATCTTCCATTCTTTCTTTCATTTTCTCACTGAAACCAAGTAGCGTCTTTGATTTGTCTTTTGTCTTCTTAAAACGGAATAGTCCATTATTTATCATTTGTTAACAGAAGACGTTAAACACTTCTATATTTCTTTCTTTTTTTCCACTGAAGCCAGGTAGCGTCTCTGATATGTCTTGTCTTTCTACATGATCAAAATGGAATGGCCCATTATTTGTGAGGTATTGGCAGGGCGTAACGGTTGTGCGAACTAACGAAGATAGGGACAGGCACAATTATATTATTATTATTATTATTATTATTACATACAAGTTTTGATGCCTGTATGTTTGTGTGTATGAATTTAACGTATGATCGTGCTTATGTATGTGGGGGTGCGCGTGTGTGTGGGTTTGTGCGTGTCTGTGTTTCAACTCAAATGAATGTTATGTTCGTCGGTGCATATGGGAGCGAAGTTATTTGAATCCCACTCTTCCAGAACGTAACTTAACCTCTTTGTAGGGTGGGACTTATGAAGACATGCCCGATAATTTAAGATAAGACATCAGGTAATATCCTAGCTGAGTCCTTTTAGAAAAACAATGAAGAGCTGTTTATAAAAATACTCGAATTAAAAAAAAAAAAAACAAACAAACAAAAAAAAAACGACAACAGTTTATCTCTACTACATTTATTTTACTTTGATCAAATGTTTTCATCCTTATAAACAGCGATGATTACGACGTTATTTACGGTGGTAATCTCTGGTAACATTTGCTCAGCCGCCAGCCACCACTTCAGAATCATGGGTAATGTGAGTTATCAAAATAACAAAATAATAAAAGATGAGTGAGAGAATATATATATATATATATATATATATATATATGTGTGTGTGTGTGTGTGTGTGTGTGTGTGTGTGTGTGCAGAAAATATTTATTATATTCAACCGAAAATGACTGTCTTTTGAATTTTTATTGTATTTTTTTTAATAAGATGTTGTATATCACGATCGAAATTGTGGATAAACTTTCCGAAGTACATGTTTTTCTGTTGTTTTATTCAAGTACTTTCGACCAGTTCAGTTATTATCAAGAACCATGTGTTGTCAATGTGGTAGGCAATATTCCGTTGGCTACATCATGGTATTTTATATGGAGCTGAAACTTTGAATCAGTCTACCGTGACAATGACGTTATCTGTAACTGTTAAAGAGTGGCATTCACTTTGGTTTTTAGGTAGACATGAGTTTCTACTTGCGTTTTTTTGTATGGTGAAGTATTAAAATTATGTTTGTTAGCGTCAACTAAAACGTCGAAGAAAAGGGATTCTATTATTAATGTTGAGTTCATAAATTTAATTTTTTGTTTTTTTTCCGTCTAGGTTTTTCGTAATATGAAAATGTCATCGAACAAATATAGAGGGTTTGGCAAATTATTAAATAAATTAGGTCCGAGAGGCGAACCCATTGCTATATTTTCAGTATGTGTGTAGATTTTGACATAATGATGGTATTATTTTTTTTTATAAAGAAATACGTGACATAAAACAAACATTTATCAACCTTAACTTTCCCAAACATTTCGTCGACAAACAAAATTAACCATAAAGAAAATTAGTAAAAAAAATAATAATAATAAAAAACAGAAGCTATCACCCTTATATAAACAAAAATGAACATATAACTTAATTCTATCGTAACCAAATACACACTAATTATAAACAGGGTGGAAAAATATAAAAAAAATATGTCACTACTACATATCACTTAACGAACCCGACAAACATCTTAAATTTATAATTTACTATAAAGTGTTAAAAATATCTAACCTCGTCATTACCAATAACGTAGGACTTCAAAATTTTCCATGTGTAAAAATAATGGAATTTATGAATTCTCGTGCCCTTTTGGATGTAACATCTCTAATATCAACAATGAAAAAAAAGCATTAAATTCTTCCATAGGCTACGCATGCACCACATTCTCTGGTGGGTTGACTTGTCACTTGTCGAAACTTGTCAATTCATGCACATATCGGCCAGCACATTACGGACAATCAAAAGACAACTATCAAAATGAAACAAATATTAGTGGATAATAACAAAATACTGTACAGCACCCAATGCAAAGATAGAATCAAAATCCTAGATACTATTATTATGCAAATGAAAACCACCCACATTAAATAAAATGCATTTCACACCACAGGAGGCGGCATCTTGAAGTGCGTATAAAATATTTAATAAGCGCAAAAAAAAAAAAAAAAAGAAAAAGAAAAGAAAAAAAAAGTTTAATATTTTATGCATTCTTTCTGGAGTGGCTTCGCTTCTTTTATTACATGTCGTCACTTTAGACTGATTCAAACTTACAGTTCCCTATAAAATGGCAGGATGTAGCCAACGGAATCTGGCCTACCAAACTACTTATAGTTAACCAACTTGTTAATGACCAGGACAGTCGATAGTATTTGAACAAAACAACAAAAATAAACATGAATGTCGGACAGTTTTTTTTTAATTATTTCACCTCAAGCAAGGCGATAATGTCACTAATGCATCTAGGATTACTGAGAATGAAAGAGGATAAGACGACTTTAGAGAGGAGAAAGGACAATAAAAGAACAGCTTTCAGGAAGACAGAAGATGGCGATTCACAATTTCGATCCCTAAAATCTTATTCGAATAATGTAAAAATACAAAAAAAAAATAAAAAAAAAAAAATAAATAAATAAATAAAAATAATGAAACAGTCCTTGTCGGTTGAATTTAATAAAAAAATTTTGTCTGAATAAATGCTGTCAAAATGTATTATATAAAATAAAAATATATATATATATATATATATATATATATATATATATATATATATATATATATATTTGTGAGATTTTGTTTATGACCTGGGTTTCACGCTTTAGCGATCGTCAGCTGACGATCGCTAAAGCGTGAAAACCAGGGTCACAAACTCACATTTATCCATCCAAATATGTTAGCTCTATCTCTGATATTGAGCGCTTTCTAATAAGTACTATGCATATAATATATAAATAATTATACATATATATATATTTATATTTATATACACTTTTCATATATATATATATATATATATATATATATATATATATATATAATTATGTTTAAAAAAATAACAGACAATATACTACGATTAAGCTTTTTATTTAATTTTTCTTGTGTTAGAACAAGTGTTTTCTTTTTGGAACACAGAGTGTGTAGAAACTGTCCAAATGTTTCATAATTCCAAGCGCTTTCGGCTATTCTTTTAGTCATTATTAAGGCTGATTTTATTTTTTTTCCAATTTAATTAAGTGTACGTTGTGTGTATGTTTTTAGTGTTATAGAGATGTTTTATTTTCCGAACACAGTTAGCACATTGTGGCCGTGTTCGTAGTTAATATTATTAAGTGTTGGATTTTTCTTTTTTAATGCTTAATTCTTTTCTTACACTTAATAATATTAACTAAATATATATTCATTAAATACCTTTTATTGAAATTAATCTCAATGCCGGTTGTTATTTATTTCAATGTTTAAGAAAATAAAAAACAGAGTTAACAACACAGACACGAATTTCCACAAAAAATAACGCTTTATATATACAGTGTATAAAAGAAACCGGGATATAAGAGAAACCCGGATATAAGAGAGATTTTCTCTGGTCCCAAATTAGAGCCTGTGTTAATGTATATAAAATAGACCAAACCCGGATATAAGAGAAACCCGGATATAAAAGAAACCCGGATATAAGAGACTTCTTCTCCGGTCCTGACAACTCTCTTATATCCGGGTTACACTATATATATATATATATATATATATTGGTGTACGCGTGTATATATGTCAGATAAGTTTTTTTATTTAGGTTAGAGTCGATACAAACTAAGTCTAACCGTTAGACTTAGTTTGTATCGATGACAATGTGGATATTTATCCAGATTTAACGTTGCAGGAGTGGTGATGCTATTTTGATTGTCGTGTTTTAATCTTTTTATTTGAGGTGAATAATTTCAGTAAAGAAGAAAAAAGAAGAAAAAAACAAGCATAAAAAAGCTGGTTCACTATGACTTTATGGATTCTTTTGTTAAGAAAATAATTTTCTTAGTCTTTTTCATTTCCTTCTCTCTGCCGAGCGAGGTCAAGAAGAGGATAAATGCTGCTAGGTTATTGCTAGAATCGAAACCACGTTGATATTCTGTTTACTTACTTCATTTTTTTAATTCATTTTAATTTTTTTCTATTCATTTTTTCCAATCCTTTTTGTTTTTATTGTCTTTTTACTTTTATCTTTTATTTACTTTTTATTCTAAATTTTAATTTTTGCTTTAATTTATGCAATTTTTTATTGATTGAAGCTGAAATTTTAACTTTTTGATATTTTTTCTTTTCTGATTTTTTTTTCTTTCTCATGTTATTTTAATTTCTGAAAATATTTCTCTTTTTATTATTCTTGTCTTTCCTGTTATATTTTTTCTTTTTTTATTTTCTTTTTTTATTTTCTGTTTTTATTTTCTGTTTTTATTTTCTGTTTTTATTTTCTGTTTTTATTTTTCATATATCTTTTATTATTTTGATGTATATTTTTTCTCTTTTACATGAATCTTATTTTTTAATCTTTTGCTTTTTTTATGAGATATTTTCGTTTTTAATTTTCATTATCTGATATATTTTACTTTTTCGATTTTTTTAAAGGATTTTTCTATTTTCTTATCTGATATAACTTTTCTTTTATAGTTTTTTATTATCTATATTTTCTGATACATATTTTTCTTTTCTGATATAATTTTTTTAGTTTTTTATTATTTATCTTTACTGATACATTTTTTTCTTTTCTGGTATATTTTCTTTTTTAATTTTTTATGATTTTTATTTTTTTTTTTTAGTTTTCATATTTCTTTTCTGATTTTTTCTAATACATATTTTCTTGATATTTTCTAAGATATATATTTTTTAATTTTAATTTTATTTATTTAGCTAATCAATTTTTATTTGATTTTAATTTATTTTAAATGGTGTTCGTATACGAACAAAAATAACTTCGTCGTAAAATGACAGTCATCTAATTGTGATTTAAAAAATTAACTTTTTCATTTTTTTTTGTAAACCATAAACTTTGACAAACATGTCGGTCAAAGTTATTTTTAATTTGTTATATTTTTTAGCCCTGCATTTAATCTCTCATGTCTCTTTTGTTTGTGCATAAGTCTTCAGGACTTATACCCCAGAAATAAGACATTTAATTAATAATGTGTGCATGAGAGTGAGAGGGAATACGTGTGTGCGTTATAGTGAAAGGAAGTGAAAGACGGAGAGAAACAAAGAAACAACACTGTCCATGGTGCTGCCTGCGTTCTGATGAAGAGTGGCAAAGCGGTTAATAACGAACAGTGTCGGAGGCATCCGGATATAGTCGGAAGTAACCGGACAAAACCGAAAACGAGCGACTAATGCCGAGCAATGCAGAGGTATTGAGGTTGGTGCCTCAGAAGGCAACAGGAAGAAAATTCGAACTGCCATATTATTTATTTCCTTTCCTATCTCTCGAATTCATTTTTTTTCTCTTGCTTTTTTGTTGATGTTGTTAACGGTTCTGTACTTGGACTTACAACAACTGTAATTGTACCACTGACAGTTGCCTTAAGATTAACGTTGTAATTACTTACACTATTGACTGCATTAGTACACAAAAATGGACTAACTATCGTTCTTTCTACTCTATTACTACTTGTTGTCGTTGTTAATTCAACTACCATAACTAATTAATATTAATACTAGTATTGCTAAATATACTGTCTATTACAATTAACGGTTATTTAGTATATACTGCGAAAAAAAAATACTGTTTATACTGTTCTGGTGATATCCAGAACACCAAAATATTTCAGTACGTATGCTGGTTTAAGTCTGTCGATGCTGACAGTATTTTGCTTACCAGCACTGTAATTTATTTTACTAAGTTAGTATTATTGTATTAGTTAATTTACGTAGGGCGTACTTTGCGCGTTGACAATATCTCATAAATAATGGTCTATTTTGTTTTGATTTCAATGTGAAAAAGAAAGAAAAAGACTATAATGATAACGCTCTCATGTGTTTCATCTCTGCTTCAGTGAAATAGGAAAACTTGTCAATTTGGAATCTTTCAATTTATACGCCATTACTTTAAATAATGACCTGCATTCATGATTGATAACTTACCGCAATATTTTGTTTCAGTTGTAATTGGTATTTTATAGCCGGGGAACTCGCAAGGTTCTTATTTTTATCATCATATATATCAATTATAATTCATCAAAAAAATAAAATACCTTAGGCTAAAACGTAGAATTTATACGGGTACTTTTGCTGCTTTTTATTATTTTTCTTTTTTTTTTTTTTTTTTTTGTACACAACATTTCTTTCTGGACTCCTCCCAGAGCCCTAAGGTTAGAAATGGCATCATGACATTTTCCACTGACCAATTAAAAAACAAATAAAAAAACCTGCACATATTTCACAAAGATATAGCCCTTCGTAAGGTGTGAGCTCTACTCGTGAGAGCGATTTTTGTATTTCTTTAACGCATGGGCTTCCAGGAATCCCTGCAATGAATCTAGAAGAATCTTTTCCAATCAATCCGAGGGCTCCAACTACAACAGGGATTGTTGATGTTCCCATGTACAACATTTTTGAGATTTCGATTTCAAGGTCCTTGTATTTTGATAGCTTTTCGAAGATCTTCAAAGATACATTGCAGTCTGCAGGGACTGCCATATCAATAAGGAGGCACATTTTTTTTTGTTTGCGGTCTCTAACAACAATATCTGGGCGGTTACATTTGATTGTTTTGTCTGTGGGTATTGTGTAGTCCCATAAAATTGTAACAGGTCCTATCTCCGTAACTGGGTCTTGGTGGTGGTTTTGTTATTATTATTATTATTATTATTATTATTATTGTTGTCACTTCTAGCTATTCCTTTTTATAATTTTCATGTCGGTATCGTTTATCTTTAGCACGAATCAAGTGATAGCAAGTCTCCTAAAAAATAATTCAGCTTTATTCTCAGTTTTCTTCAATAATACTGTCGTCTGCTTAGTTTCAGCTCTTCTTTGGATTTTTCAACTACTCCAATCGTTTAAAGGCTTTGCTTCCGGATGCTTCCAAGATGGTTAATAATCAATGCCTTCATCTTCCGCATTTTCTTTGTATCGCTCCACATCTCTAGGTATTTATTCAAATTCTCTCTCAACTGTAAGATGTTTTGACCAGCTAATTATCATTTTGCTTTGTTTGTTTTTTTTACTCAAAAGATATCTTACAGTTGGTGGTTGTCGCTGCGGATCAAGTGACAACAAGTATCCTCAATTTTTCAGCGCCTTCCTTATTATTTTGACACATTTTACTAGTATTGTGGTCTATATTGTGTAAACCATGACCAAAACGAGCCTT
The DNA here is from genome assembly GCA_903632075.3 of Acanthosepion pharaonis. Taxonomy (NCBI): domain Eukaryota; kingdom Metazoa; phylum Mollusca; class Cephalopoda; order Sepiida; family Sepiidae; genus Acanthosepion; species Acanthosepion pharaonis. The sequence goes on along the minus strand of CAHIKZ030002101.1, from coordinate 1,473,637 downwards.
CAAATTGGAGGATATCAACTGTGGTTTGACCTGGAAATGGATGGGACCTGCCAGTTGCTATTGCCCCCAAAACACGCTGCACATGAATGAATGTGAAGGGAATTGGTCAGGTACTTAACTGCAGCATGTCACCCACGAAAATACCCTCAGTAATGGGACTGATGATGATGATGATGATGATGATGGTGATAGTATAAAAATCTACTTCAGGTTTCTTAACACCACCAATCAACTTTTTTCCAAAAGCTTTTGCAACTATTCTTAATCCGCTACTGATTATAGATACTACTTTGCTAATAAGAATAGTAATTATTATTATTATTATTCCTCCTAGTGCGTACGTTACATCCTGTCAATACGTTATAAATAATAGACTATTCCGTTTTGATCACGAGGAAAGACGGAAAAGACATATTAGACACGCCGTCTGGTTTCAGTGACAAAAAGAAAAAAGCGGACGATAGAGGAGGCGATAGCGCTCTCATGGTTTTAACGTCTGCTTCAGTAAAATGGAAAACATTATTATTATTATTATTATCATTATTATATGTATTTCTCTATTATTAATTATTGTTGTTGCTGGTTATTATTATTATCATTATTATTATTTGCTTAACAGTCGCCTAAGTCAGTCGTTAAGCTCAACTGTAAATCACCCCTTATTTACAGAATTTATATTAATGGCAATAACATATAAAACAATCGACCAATGTATTTCTGAAAGACAACGCTTTGAAGGCAATCAGTCTTTGTCATGATGGTATTCAATAGTAGAAAATAGAGTATTAATAATAATAATAATAATTAAAATTAATGTTCTCTTCTCTTTTCGCTACTCTTTCAGTGGAATTACATTCATTTTAATAGTAAAACTGCATTTACTTAAAAGTTCAAATATAGTGTTCATTAAAATAGTGAAACCTAAAATATGGATGTAATTACATGAAATTCAGAGTTGAGACAAAAAAAGCAAACATTTAATTTTATTATTAAATATTTTTATGATTATTGCAAATAAAAAAATAAATAAGGGAAACTACTTTGTAACTAACAAATGAATTTTTATTTCTATATGTTTAGATAGTGAGACAAAATGGGAAAACTTTTAAAGCCAACGCGTTTTGCTTCCATCTGATAAGTGTTTTTCAGGTCGAAATGAAAGCCCAACCTCGTGTGTAAGGAAAATGCTTTGGAATGTTTAAAGAAAAGGAAGTGGTAACAAATAGCCTTATCAGATGCTACAGCCAGAAAGTTCTCTTTCGTACTGAAGCCATTAACGTCTGCTGGATTTGAATTTTTAAAATCAGTTCACACACCCCCACAAGCAAGATGGGAATGGCAATAGTATGGAGGGGGTTACATGGAGTGAAAGTGAGGGAGAAGACTAGGGTATAGGTAGGATTGAAGAAAGGACAAAAGATGAATGAAATTCAAGAAGGTATTGCATTTAAATTTTTGAAGAAGTAAACGGAAGGGAGTTTTACGGGCGAGAAGTGCGAGAAAAGAAACTGTTGGAGTAGAAATGTCGGTTACATTTAACTATTTCAACAGTAAATGGGTGGAACCTACTAGCATGTTGTCGGGGTACCAGGTGAAAAAAAGCTCGTCAGAGAAGTTGCCATGAAAATATTTGTAGAAAGGACAGAGAGAAGCCACGTTGCGTTGGTAAGAAAGTGACTGAAGTTGAGATGCTAGATTAGGATCGATTACATTACAGATCGTTCTTTGGATTTGCCGATATTAATAGCAAGAGCACCAGACTAGATATGCAGCAGTATTCAATGTGCGGACGAATAGTCAGTGATATGCCATGGGTGATACACGCGTAGGCGATCATATATCTTTCGATACATGACTGACGAGGCAGATTTTTTCCCACAGTAGGTTGCCATTTCTTTCTGCGGTAGACCAGTTGCCATCCAAGACTACAGACTACTAAAGTCCTGCTATTTACCCATAATTGGGGGAGAAGAAGAGGATTCATACCTTTCCCAAGCGAATTAGCACGTAAGTGAATGGAATGGATTCAACTGGAATTCGAACTCGGCCCTCTGATCTCTCAATTCGAACCGCTATCGATTACTCCACCGTATCTGTAAATGTGCAAAATGGATTCTGTCGAGAAAAATTTTCTGCCACGACATAGTGATCACTTTCCTTGCAGTTGATGCAGCAATTAATTCAATGTAGTCACTAGCCCGCTCCAATTATTTTACAATTAGTTCGTATACCGTATTGTGCTACTATTGTTTTTGAGATGATCGGTGATATTGTATATCCTCTCGGTCTGAGGTTGGCCGTGGAGATTTATAAGATCAGTGCACGTTCAATGGTTTTGCATCTCACTGAATTCTTTTCTCTACTAATCATACTGGCATTTGTTAGATCGAAATTGTAGTCAGATGTGTTATAAATTGTATGTAAATTATATTTTCTCTAGTAAAATAAAGGCATGAAGATTTCACGCGTATCTGCAACAGTTAGTAAAGTTTTCGTTTTTGTTCCTCTTTCAATGTCATGATTCTTCAGTGTCTGTAACAAACACACAACCAAATAGACAAAATGTGTATCCCTATTATAGGGATCAGTGTGTACTCTCCGTCGTTTTCAAAGGCTCAATAGTATGTTTCCGTCCTATTTATATTTGTGTTTTCGGTTACTTTTAAGTTCATCTTAAGACCTGCACATCCCTCTAAATATAAGACAAGGAACAACACCCTTTGTGAAGGCTGCAAGAATGTTAGCGCGTTATTCAATGTTCTGCCTTATAATATGCAGACGTTCAATGTTTGACCTCTCAAAAGTTGTAATGCCTTTTATATAGATCCTCCTCTACTTGACTCGATCAGAAGTTACTCCCTCAAAAGACCAAAGAGAGAAGTCAATAAAATTTAGGTTTTGATTAAGTTTACCCTTGTACATCAACAGGGATCCTCCCAGAACAGTCTTGCATTTGGCTTTACATGGGGATTGTCGGGGTCCTCTCATTACCCATGCGCACAACATGACCAGCGATTACATTACAAATACCTATGTGTGTCCGCTTAAGCAATTTGAAAACAAATTATTTGTCTTCAAGATTATAGCTACAGATTGTATGGAAGCACCTCTTATGAAAGGCATCAAGCTGACGAAAATGGCTATGGCAGGGGGTCCAGGATTGGGATTAATAGAGAAGAGTTGTAATTACTAAAGATCAGTATACATTAGATTTGGTTTTCAAGGAATATATATTTGCAGGGCAGATTATGTTCTTTCACCTTAGCTGACAATAGATACATAGCATTCCATAGGATATATATATATATATATATATATAAAAATATATATATATATATATTTTAAAAATTTTCAGTTATCTGTTTTGAATAAGACTTGTGTTTTTATGTCCATGTATTTGTCATATTGAACTGAATTGTAAAAATATTGTCTTGAAAAGGTTTATTAAACCGAAACGTCAGACGTCGACATTTCATTCATTTTAACTACATTTAAGGATTTTTGTTTTTTTTAAAAATTTTTCTTCATTCTGTCGGATTTATATCCATTTACACTTGCATTATATATATATATATATATATATATATATATATATATATATATATATTTGTTTTTGTAATTATGTTTTGTAGAAAATAGGAAAGAACACGTTTTTTAAAAAATATTTTGTTTTTATTTAAAAAAAAAAACAGTGCTCCATACAGAAGTAGAGCTTAGATTATAATTATATATATATATAATTATTTTTTTATTTTTAAAAATAATTATATATATATATATATATATATATATATATATATATATATGAGAGAGAGAGAGAGAGGAGTAATGGATTTTTTTATTAATCCGACGGATTTCTATCATTTAAAGATATTTTTTGTGGATGCCCTTATTTGAGTAGACGCTGCGTTTATTTAAAACAGTATATTTTTCATCTACAGACATGAATATTCGAGATATTTTATTAAAGATAAGTCTCCGCCGGGTCGATTAAAAGCACGTCTGAACTAACGACGGTTTCTCCTGCAAAGTGGGGACGCAGGTTCGAATCCTGTCGAAGGGCGCCTCTTTTTTTTTCAATAAGATTTTCTCGAATACCCAGACCGGTAGACGAAAAATAAATATACTGTTTAAATTAAACGGAGCGTCTATCAAAAAATAACGTTTAAAGTGATAAATCTCCCTCCCAATTTCTTCTGCTTTTGGCTGATGCTTAGCGTTATGTATGGGTCATGATTTTTAGATTGTTTATTTATTTATGTTTGTTTTTTTATATTTTTTTCTTTCGTGTATTTTGTAAGGGGGAGGTTCTAAGTTTCGGTATTTGGAATAAAGTTTATTAGATTTATGTTATGGGATTTTATTTAATCTTTTCGGTTGTAATGTTGTTGCAAGTAGCGTGATGGGAATTTGTTCTTGTGTCTGCATTCGAACTTTTGTTTCCGGATTTATCCTGTTCCAGAAAGGTAATTATCGTTTTTTTCTCATCTAGGCATAGGTGATATTGTTTTGAGATGTTATTGCAATCTGGATCAGTTTTTCTTATTTTCCATATTACTTTTGGTGTGTTTTGGCTTGTACTTTGGAGTTGCTATATATACTTTGCGAGGGTTGTGCTTTTTAAATTTTGTTGTTATTAAATGATGTTTAATGTTAGGAGATTCTCTGTTTCCAGTGACCGTCTGTTATTCCTATATATTTTGGGGGTATATCCTTTGAATATTACCGTAGCTTGGTATATTGTTTTTTTTTGTATGCAGTTACCGCTTAGTGGGCATTAGTAATTTGTTCTGCAGTTAACAATCACACACACACACACACACACACACACACACACACACACACACACACACACACACACACACACACAGAGTGAGAGAGAGGGAGATTGATTGAAAGTTATATAAGACAATAACCAAGAATTCCTCTATTAAAAATTAAGAAATTACTGTACCTCTTAGTGTTAAACTACCTTCTTTTATATGCCATTTCCTTTCAGGACGTGTGTGATCATGTCTCTCAACAACTTCCTTTATTTTGTTGCTTTGAGTAACTATTGCTACTTTATATTTCCTTTCTGTCCTTGTTTGTCATTCATTCACTCAAGCTCGTTAAGTGGGTTAGGTTGCTTGCAAATCACCCCCACATCAGTTTTTTTTGCTTTCACTATGTCCTGTGAGTATTAGTTTCTCCAAACCCTTTTTCTTCATTGTGTATCCCAGAAACTGCAGCTGTCTTTTTCTGGGGGTTAGTATCAGATTCACTGTAGTTTCTTTTTTTCCTTTCTACTTGCAACAGATTTGTCGGCTTACTCCGCTTGTCCGCCAAAGAATTATCGACCGATAGACGGTGTTACCAAATACAGCAACAAGAAAAGGGTGCACAGTCTTATTTTCTTTTTCTGTTTTGGCCACATGATGCCTTAGAGACAGGATGTATCTCGTTTCCCTTTGGCGCATTGAATAGAACACAGAAAGCATACAGATTCACTCAGCTCATTTAACTATACGCAGGCATGTCGAATAATTCTAGTAAGCCAAAAAAGAACTCTTCCCAGTTGTAAGTCTGTCTTTGATAGAAACTGCGCATGCACTTTTTTTAATTGATATTTTGAATACACGTTTTTTGCTTTCCATCAGCATGACTGATGCTAACCTTCATGAGCGTGACGCAGTGCGTCTTCTCTGGCGAACGTTTTCCTCTGACGATGTGAAATGAATATACTGAATCAATTGCTTGGTCTTTTGATACGAACCTTTGGTCACTTTGTCGTGCTAGAGATTGTTTTTTTTATCTATAGAATCTATCTTACCTATTTATAAGTCTACCATTCGTTCAATGCTTTGAATATTGCCGCCACATCTGGTTTGGTGCTTCTGCTATATATTAAGAGAATCGCGATGAAATACAAAGAAAAAACTGCAATGTTAATGGTCCAGACCTGGCATCGTAACGTAGCATCCCTGTGAATTTTTATAAATATTTTCATGGTAATTGTTCTGATTAACTTTCCTCTGTCGTGCCTAGATTTTATGAATTTAAGCACAGTACTAGATTGGCGGTTAGGTCTCATCATGACATGGCCAAATGTAAACGTAAGTTCTATGCTAACAGTTTCTTCTCTCGCACTTCTGTCT
>CAHIKZ030002101.1:1420000-1462500 GCA_903632075.3 Acanthosepion pharaonis | reverse complement strand
CACTCTTCCTTGGTCTTTTGAACAGGATTAGAAGTTTATCTCTTGTTTCCTGATTAGGATTGGGTTTCCGGTTCCTTCTAAATCTACTTCAACTCTATTCTTTTAATGTCTCCACCTGAACTCTGAAATTTTATTTACTAATTATTTTTTTTTATCTCTCAACAGGAGTAGATAGGTTCGCCTATCGTCCGGTTCATACTCCTTCCTGGTCTTTTGAACAGGAGTAGAGGTTTATCTCTCGTTTCCTGCTTAGGATTGTGTGTTCTGACTCCTTCTAAAGTGTTAATTGTTTTTTTTTGTTTTTTTTCACTCCAGTATCCCCATGCATCTTAGTGGCATTATCACCTTGCTTGGGATGAACCGATTAAAAGAAATTGCGTCAAATATGAAGAAAAGATTTGAAGCAACAAAAATAAAAGTTGATAATACCGTGGAGAGACCACGGAAGAAATGAGTTGAAGAAGAACGACAAAGAAACAGCTGCTAACTATCAGAATAACAATTGAGGAAAGAAAGCTTGGAGAATTTAACAGACATAAGGCCTACTGAAGGCAGGAGAAAAAATGTGTGGAGGGGAAAACTGAGTAAATTGCTTGAAAAGTTAGAGTAAATAGATGGTGGAACATGTGCACCTCGAGGCGGTGTAATGGTTAGCAATCTTGTCTCGCTAGAACAATTACGACAGATTAGTGAGTTCGTTCCTCACTGGGTGTCTCCTAATTTCGGTCTTGTGCCACATCTAAGCTACACTTGGAAAATCACTAGATGGTGGAACATATAACACAAAGAGAAAGAGGGGTCATAAAGTAGCGAGAATTACTTATCATGGCTCTCCACGACTACTAGTACAGACTGGAAGTCGTGGAGAGCCATGATTGCTCACTTCATAAACGGACATGGCATAGAGATTTAGATAAACATAAAGCTTTATCTGAACTTATGGCCATCAGCAGATAGAACAAGATGCGAGTTGCAAAATGGAGATATCAACATCAAACAGGTATAAAAATTCAAATATCTGGGAAGTAGAGGACGGAAAATGTGACACATTTTCCGTCCTCTAAAATACTTCCCAGATATTTGAATTTGGACTGGCGATAGATGCCTTGGACTGGCGAAAGATGCCTTCTAAAAGCTAAGCATGGTGAGGAGAAACGGAAAAATTTCGTTAGAAATAAAGAAAAGAATGTTGGATTTCTATGTGATATCCATCTTATATGGCAGTGAATATTGAACAATCTCCCCACAGATGAAGAAAAACCAGAGGCAGCAGAAACGTGGTTCTACAGAAGGATACTGAGAATTCCATGGACGGAGCGGGTAAGCAACGAGGTAGTCTTAAAGAAAATGGTAACAGAAAGAACACAGAATCAGTAAAAGACAGATGGAATTCATTGGACACGATGAGGAAAGTGGGCTTTGAAAACATAAACCTCACAGGGTATACTGAAAGCAAGAAGGGCACCTCGAGGTAGTGTAATGGTTAGCAAGCTAGAACAGTTACGACTGAGTAGTGAGTTCAATCCTCACTGGGTGCCCCATACTATCGGCCTTGTGCCACATCTAAGCTACGCTTGGAAAATCACTATAATGAAGGCAAGGGAGATGGGGAAAGGTAGCGACTGACTTAGTTGACGAGCTTTGTTTTAATCGATCGTGGAACGGGGTCAGGCTTAGCAAAGGGAGAAAAACTGCTAAGGGCGATAAAGGATAGGAAGTTGTGGAGAGCTATGATCGTCTTTGTCCTGAAGAAGTAATGGTAAGTAAACAACTGTTTTAGCCATTGAACAGGTCGTATTACAAGCACACAGCATTTACATGTGTGTCTATATAAAATATGTATTCGAGACAGTGTGTGCGTTTGTGTGTGTGTGTGTGTGTGTGTGTGCGCGTGTGTGTGTGTGTGCGTGTGTGTGTTTCTCCATGTGTGTGCGTATTTGATTAAAGAAGCAAAGTAAGGGTGGCGGTGGGGGGTCGGTATGACGCGTGGATTTGATTGTTATTTGTATTTCTCACCCTCGCTTTACAGAAACCCAAACGGTAAAAAAAAAAAAAAAAAAAAAATGCAAAATATATATATATAAAAAAAAACAAAAAAACTATTCCAACCCACATCCACCCCATCAACCTCTCCCACAAGTATCCTCCACCCGCGCTCCTGCTGATGCCGCTGTTTTGTAGCCATTACATCCCACCCTCATCTTAGCCCACCTCTACACTTCTTCAACGTGACACCTACTTATATAGGTCATATTACCACAACAAGGCGAGTATTTTTAGCGCGGTAACCAACTATTAGACTGGCATAGACACTGGCCCTGTTCGTGCTTGTATGTGTGCTAGTATAGGTGTAAATCTGCAGAGCTGCAGCGAGGAATAAGTGGCGGTGGGGTCTGCCATTTTATGTCAGCGTTCACTCGCTTATTGTCACATATTTCTCGGAATTAATTTTAAGCGTATGATGATTTTCTAAGCGTAGCTAAGATGTGGCACAAGGCCAATAGTATGGAGCACCTAGTAAGGATCGAACTTACTCAGTTATGTGTCATGCGTGATACACGCTTAGGCGATCATGTATCTTACAATACATGACTGACAAGGCAGATTTTTTCCCCGCAGTAGGTTGCCATTTCTTTCTGCGGTAGACCAGTTGTTACCATCCAAGGCTATAGAACCCGGTATGTCGGGGGAGAAGAAGAGGATTCATACCTTTCTCAAGGGTATTAACACGTAAGTGAATCTAATAGATTCGACTCCATTAGATTCACTTGATAAATGTAGAAAACCGAAAGCATGGAATTCCCAAACATGGGCAGATGGATTACCCCGACAGAATACCCGCGCGTAACTGGGGCATTAGAATGGCTTGTAAATTTTAACGCTCCCAAAACAAAACTACTGCACGGCTGATGCTAGCCACCATGGGAGCAAATCATTACGCTTTCTTGGCATCATGTTTTCCACTGACATGATGTGGAATGATTTCTTGAATCAATTGTTAGGTCTGCTGCAAGGAAAGTTGTTTCACTGTGTCGTATCAGACAGTTTTTTCTCGTCAGAATCTTTCTTGCACATTTATAAATCTAAAAATTTTTTTTGTGCATTGAATACTGCTGCCATATCGGGTCTGGTGCTCCTACTATATATCTTTACAAGATTTGGCGCTCGAATCTTCCATACTCCTTAAAAGTCCAAACCTTTCGAACATTGATCGAACCAGTCCTACTATATGGATCAGAAACTTGACATTATCTGTTCGTCTTGAAAGACGACTGGATGGAACATATACAAATACCAAACCATCAGTTGGAGATCCCATGCAAAGCTTAACACAATTTACGGAGAACTGAGACCAATGAATCTTAATTTAAAAAAACCAAAAAAAAACCGATTAGTTTGCCGGCCACTGACATCGAGCGGACAAAGAAATCATTTCATGCTATGGTATCCTTCTGGAAGTGTCACCTCACGAAAATTGACTTTCCCATACACCATAGCTCGGGACTCAGGGTTGTATATTGGGGGCCTGGGGACAGCAATGCAAGGCCGAACAATGTGGAAAGGGATTGTCAATGGAGTTCCGACCAAACATAGGGAGGTTGAAGGATGTTGATATGAATACATATCTTGAGATACTTGACAAAATCCAAAGAAGGGTCTGTAATGTTATCGATGCTGACCTGGCAATTGTTCTGATGAGCTTTCCTCCTTGCTACCTCAACTGCATGTATTTAAGAATACTACTCATGGTGGAGTAATGGATAGCGGCTCGGATTGAGGAATCGAAGAGCCAAGTTCGAATTCCAATCGAATCCATTACATTCACTTACGTGCTAATACCCTAGGGAAAGGTATGAATCCTCTTCTTCTCCCCACCCCAGCTATGGGTAAATAACAGGATAGACTGGGTTCTATAGCCTTGGATTGCAAATTCTACCGCAGAAAGAAATGGTAACCTACTGCGGGAAAAAATCTGCTTCGTCAGTTATGTATCGAAAGATACATGATCGCCTAAGCGTGTATCACGCATGGCACGTAAATGACTTACTAGATTGGCAATTAGGTCTCATCATTTTACTGTTCAAATCGCTAGATGTAACTGTATGTTATATTTTAATAGATTTTTTTTTCTCGCACTTTTCGCCCGGTTTCTTGATTCCGTGCCACCTACGTTCTTCAAGAATTCAAATTCATCGCTAATCGCCATATTCCGTCTTTCTGAATCCTGTTCATGTATTGTTCCTTTCTCCTCACCAAAGTCTTTTCATTCTCTTTCACTCTCAGCAACTCCCTGTGTTTTAGTGTCATTATCACAGCTTTTTTTTTTAGGAAGAGGGGGAGGAGGAGGGGTGAAATGATTAAAAAAGAAAAGAAAACCCATCCTCAAAGCACAGAGCTTTTTACGTGAGGCCAATCACTCCACCCTTCGAATATAGGAACCATATCAGGTTATTTGTCACGAGACGCCAGACAGAAAGCATTAATATCTGATTTATGTAATTATGTATACGTATTTCTGTCCACTGGTCTTACGCGGTTGGGATTGCTGCTAATTAAACAATGAAATTTGTTAAAACAGTTTCGACCGCTCAATATGGACGTTATGCATTGACAAGTCAGGTGAGGTAAGAAGGGAGTGTTTAGGCGATTAAGTTAGTTTTCACACAAAGCTAACGTCCATCGGTTAAAAATACGCGAGCTTAAAAAAGAAAATAAAAGATTAAAATGCATTATCCCTTTTCTCGATGACTCGAACACTAGTTTTCGTCGTGTTAGTTTGGGTTCAGATGTGCGGGTAGTGTCAGTGTTACCGATGTGGAAACTGGAATAGAGTCGATTCTGCTGCGTTCACAAATGTCCTTGGTAAAGGCATGAAACCATCTCTTCTCTCTCTACTGAGATATCGGGTAAATATCAACGAAAACCCGATTCTTTAACTCTGGATTTCAACCAGCCTAAGAGAAGGAAAACTTTAAATTCAAAACTATGTAGAAGACAATCTTTTTCCCAATATAGATAAAAATGAAAAGGAATCTATAGAGAAACATGATCACCTTTGTTCTGAAGGGAAATGACATTTCAAATGAGACTGGGCTCTTTAGCCTGGAGTGACAACCAACCTAAGAGAAGGAAAAATGTGAATACGAAACCGTGGAGAAGAGAACGAGAAACCACTATCTTTCCCAAGAATGCCTGGCACTGCATAGATAATAAGGAAGAAAGGAATCTTGGGAGAGTCTTCAATCGATATGGCATTTGAAAAGAGTTTAGGTGGTGGTGTGTCTCTCGGTGGATTAATGGATAACGGCTCGGATTGAGGAATCAGAGAGCCGAGTTCGAATTCCAATCGAATCCATTACATTCACTTACGTTCTAATACCTTTGGGAAAGGTATGAATCCTCTTCTTCTCCCCACCCCAGCTATGGGCAAATAGCAGGACAGGCCGGGTTCTATAGCCTTGGATGGCAACTGGTCTACCGCAGAAAGACATGGCAACCTGCGGGGAAAAAATGTGCCTCCTCAACCATGATCGCCTAAGAGTGTTTCACGCATGGCACATAACTTCGGCTCTCTAGCCATTGGAGAAAGAAGAATGGAAATCGTAGAATTCCAAACCGTAGAGAAGGCAACATATAAGTACTCCATTATTTTTTCCAAGAATGAGTACTAATTCACGGAAAGAAGAAAAAAAAATCTGTGGAAAATTACAATCGGACATGGCTTGAAAAAATATGGGGATTAAATTTTAACAGCAGTTTGTTCTTGGAGAGGAAAAATATTTCAACTTTTGTCTCAAAGTGTCGGTCTTGAATATCCACATATATGACTTAGGTTAAGTTTCAAATCAGACAAGTTGTCAGAATTTTCTTTTTCTTTTTTCCTCTATTTTTTTTTAAGCTTTAAGCAGAAAAGCTAATGATGTCGAAATCTTAAAACAATAAACAAAATTGCAAATGTAGGGAATTGCGTTTCATTAATCCCACCAGACTAAAGTTTTCACATCCAGTGGGATGTGATAAGTTTATATTTAGTTAGTTTCCCCAAACCCACTTGGTACTTGGGGGTCAAGGTTAGGGTTTTGTTTTTCGAGATGGAGACTAACGAAAAGGATTCCTTATTTTAGGTCATTTTTGACGATGAAAAAAATATTGCAACTTAATCATTTTTTTTTCTTTTTAGGTTTCCATATTTTAAAATTATGAACGTTAGTATTTCATGGAAACTAACGAAAACGATTTTTAAATTGGTCGTGAACTAATGCAAGCATTAGTTAAATTATTTAAAGTCAGACTAATGTCCTCATCTTTGTTGTTTTTATCACAACATTATTATCACAATTTCGGCCGTTGTGCTTTCCAGTCATCTTCAGGTGTTTGTAAATCCGGGTAACCTTCAAAGAATTTTGAACTGAATAACAGCCGAGATTATTAAAGAGTTGTTTTGTGAATTTGCTGGCATATTAACTGTGAGATAAATCTCTGGGCCAGTTAGTATGATTGACTATGAAAATGACTAGAAATACTTAAGCATGTGTAAATATTTAAAAAAAAAACGCAACACGGGTGTTATATAGGAATAAAGCTTCGCTGCCGACACTTGAGTTTGAACATAGATCGCCAGTGAGCAAAGATAGGCGATCCCATTATTGAATTAAGTAGACCATCTGATCATAGAGGAAACGCATAAATAGAAAGTAACGTGACGTCTAGATTGATCGTTATATTCTTATCTATCCTCTATACTATTCAGATTCTCATTTCTACGCTATCCTCTATTACTATACGGACCGCTATTCTCTATACTATTCATTCACTGTACTATTTCTCTATACTATTCACTATTAGTTTTCGAGCAAGTATTATCGAACAAGTACTATTAGTGCGAGTGTTATTCGAAGGCCTCTGACACGAGTATTGTTCAACGGCGTTACTATAGTTGTATCTGCGATTACAAAGTCTCTACTAAAAGAACGTGACAACGTGTATTCGTTGACATCACAAAAGTGGCAACGAGTGTTCGTTAACATAACAAAAACGAGATATCTCGAGATATGGACAACGAAAGAAGAAGAATCTATCTCCATATATTAAATAAAGGGCTCTGCTCCAAATTCCTTGAATATTACTCGGACCGACACGCACCTGAAAAAGCCCGGAGGGCAAAATATCCGAAACGTTATGATAATAATAAATATGAGAACATTAGTCTAACGGTGGAGTAGTGGATAACGGTTCGGATTGAGGAATTGGAGAGCCGAGTTCGAGTTTCAGTCGAATCCATTACATTCACTTACGGGCTAACAGGGAAAGGTATGAATCCTCTTCTTCTCCCAACTATGGGTAAATAGCCTTGGATGGCAACTGGTCTACCGCAGAAAGAAATGGCAACCTACTGCGGGAAAATAATCTGCCTCGTCAGTCATGTATCGCCTAAGCGTGCATCACGCACGTCACATAACTGACTGACATGATTGATAACTTGTCCCGAAGAGACGTGTCACATAGAAGAAGAAGAACTTTGCGCTATGAAATTCTGTGAAAAAAAAAAAAAATCTCGCATATTACACGACATTTTAGAATTTGTAGCGGTTAAATTTAACCTAATTTCAACATTTGTTCAATTTACTAACAGGATGGTATCGACTAAAAGTAAGAATTTATATAATTTATGTTATGTTTTGAAATTTACACAGTAGTTAGAGCAAATGCACAGACATGTAGACAAAAAAAATGCAACAAGCTAACAGCGAAAGTAATTTCACATTAAATAAAAATCAAATTCATAAACGAATATATTCCTGGCTCTTGTGGTTGTTTCTCTATCGCGTCGTCCGGAGACATTGGATATCACTCAGAAGACAAGGAACAATGTCTGACAACTTTATTGCAAGTGTTGACAAAAAACATCGACTACATAGATAACAGATAAAGCTACTATGGCGTCTATCTTTAACACGGCCAGACATTAAACAGACAAAAATCTATGGGAACAATATTTTTTTTTTCAAAGACAAATGTAGTTTTTGGTTAATGATTAAAACTCTTTGATATACATTAGTTAGTTTGAACCAAAGACATAACTTACCTGCATTCTCGGCCATACAGCGAAGCACGTGACCGAGAAAAGTTTTTTTTAGTTCTCGGCTATAATACGAAACATTAACTTTTAGAGTGAAAAAAAATCTGGTGTAAGAAATACATAGAATTTTTGTTTCAATGTTGTGAGCATTTAATCGAAACTTTATATATTTTTTAAAAAGCAGTGGAGGCACATTGGAGTATTGGATAACGGCTGGTATTGAGAAATCGGAGAGCCAAGTTCGAATTCCAGTTGAGTTCGTTATATTGACTTACGTGCAAATACTCTTGGGACTGGTAGGAATCCATCTCTTCTGACCCCCCCCAATTATGGATAAATAGCAGGAGAAACTGAGTCCTTGGTTGGCAACAGATCTAGGAGAAGGACATCTCTGAATTTAAAACCGTATATGGCGATGCACATACTATGCGACTAATGAAATGTCGTGAAGTTTACAGTGACTCTCCGATCTTGTCTCCGGTCGGCTTTCATTGATTAATATTTTAAATGTATGTAAAAAAATATCCATCTCTTCATTTCTCGAATGAACTGATGTTTTTCATCCTTTCATTCAGAATCTGATCCTTACGCTCTAAAAACATCGAAAGAAAGTTAATACAAAAATAAAGCAAGCGGAAGGAGTATGATATTAAGTAGTATGGTTTGGCATATCTACTAATGATGTATTCCATTGTTATGATTTCATAAGACATGTTCCTTTATTAGTGTTGAGAGTTTCATCCCGCTACCACAACAACGGAATATCGCATTACTTAGAAGTGGAGATCAGACTGTGTGGCCGATGAATATAATTACTTCTTGAAATTGTTATTGCTAGAAACGCAAAAAAATTGAGTTGATTTAAGAAACCGAAGACCCGTATGTTTTGCAATTTAGTCGTTTTATGGTATTAAAATCGGGTTGAAACGTGTGGAATTTGCATATCGGCATGTTATATAGAAAATAAATTTCTCTTTAAAACAGACAACAAAAAAAAAAAGTTCCTATATTCCAGGCGCAGAATGTTTGCGAACGTTTTCAGTTCTGGTTTTATAGAAACTATCATTCGGTCACCGCACGATTGCGGACTTATATCACTCGGCATTAGTTCAGGCGATTAAAAGAAGAAATCGCAAAGGGTAATATCATACGATAGTTTATGTAGGTGTTCATAGACTCCCAACGTCGCGAATTCAAGACATTGGAGAAGCTTCACTGTGAACACATACGACTGGCTGATCTAGGCAAATTGTGTTTGGTCATGGAAAGCATTTCATAACTGCCAGCTCCCAACAAATCATTAAGTGAATATTGGAGAGTCCGTTGAAAATTCGTTGCTGCATTCACTGAAGGCCTACAGTTGAAATCGCAGTAAAAAAAACAAAAAAAAAACGCGCGCAGTTTTGATTTCAATGAGTTGCCCGTATGCATGACTCAAAGATGATCAAAAATGGTGTTTGTGCAGACCAACATAACGCGCAAATGGAGCTGGAAAAATAAGGTAACAAAAAACTCTGTTGGTGGTGGAAACTGAAGAAAATCACGATCTGTAAAAAAGGGGAATAGCTACAAAACTGTTCTACACAATGCCTGATTGTCCGTTTGACAGAGGACCCGTGAAAACCCTTTCACAGAGATTGGAAAATTCTACAGTCAGCCATTTATGTGCCATGCATGATACACGCTCAGGCGGTCATGTATCTTTCGATTCATGACAGACGAGGTAGATTTTTTCCGCAGTAGGTTGCAATTTCTTTCTGCGGTAGACTAGTTACCATCCAAGGCTATAGAACCCAGGCTGTCTTGTTCAACCATAGCTGGGGTATAAGAGGATCCAGCTATTTCCCAAGAACGTCAATGAATGTAATGGATTCGACTTGAATTCGAACTCGGCACTCTGATTCCTCGATCCGAACCGCTACTATTACTCCACCGTAATCAGTAATCAATTCGACTTAAAGCTCCAGAACTAATAAAAACCTCAAAACGGCACGGTAAACCTTGCTTCGTTTGAAACCGATATCATTCTATACAGAAATCATGATTTACCTTATGGTTGGTTGAAAGACCCCCGAAATAGCAACGACGTTAAAACGGCACGGCAAACATTATCATTCTATAATCATAGGAATTATAATTAACAATCTGTTTGGTTGAAAGCAATGACACCTTGGATTATATTGAAGAATTGTTCTACGACTGAGTAGTGAGTTCCATCCTCACTGGGTGCCCCATACTTTTGCCCTTGTGCCACATCTAATCCACGCTTAGAAAATCACTTTGGGCACCTCGGCGTGTTGTAACGGTTAGCAGGTTTGTCTCGTTAAAGTCGTTACGACGGAATAGTGAGTTCGATTCTCGCTGGGTGCCCCCTACTTTCGGCCTTGTGTCACATCTAAGCTACGCTTAGAGAATCATTGGACAACTCGAGGTGGTGTAATGGTTAGCAAGCTTGTCTCGCTAGAACAATTTCGACTGAGTAGTGAGTTCGATCCTCGCTATTGAAGACTTGTCCTATGTTTCTGTTTCGAGAATTAAGAAGATTGCTGATCGCTTAAAATATTCATAAACTTTCTTTTCAATTTCATTGCCTTCTTCTTTCTTTTTATTTCATGACCGAGCCGATCGTAGAAGAGACATGAGCGACAGCCAGCCACCACCAGCCAGACCGGTTTTCTGCCTCACGAAACAGCGTCGGAGTGTCCATCCTGATTCATTCTTTAATGTTGTCAATGCACCTTTTGCACTACTTCCCTCTACATCTACCAACTTCCAATGTACTTTGAAGGCCAGTCTTGTGTAGAGTATTGTGGCGTATGACATGTCCAAGCCACAACAGCTTTCTCCTTTTTATTATTGCCAATTACCATATATACCCATGTAAAAGTCGATATTTTAACTATATTTCAGTTAATCCACTTGGCCGTTTGCTAGTCTTAGCTTCGTAGATATTTGGCCTCCGACTGTAGAATGACGGTTAGCAATTTCCTCTCCTCGTCTCTTTTTCCCATTTGACACCGTGCCGAACTAACTGAAGCTTAAATATCAAAACTTTCACTAGCAATGCAAAGGTGAATGCAATTGTACAAAATACGGCAATTATATCATCATGTAAAATCCTACGTTGCTCAGATGACCCTTGAAAAGCTGTTGCACTTAGATTCAGGTCTGCTACATTGAATCGATTCGAAATCATAACCCCACCCTGTCAAGCAACACTGCATCTCATATTTCCCCTCCCTTGATATCGTCATGAATGATTAATGCTTCTTCAATAAATAAAAGACGTAAAAAAGAAATTAATGTTGTTGTTAGCTGCACAAAATATTTTCTTATCAGCGCAATATATTGTTAAATGTTGAAATCTTGGAGACACATTCAAAACAATTTCTTTGAATGTAACAAACCAGGAATTTCTTTTCTCATATCTTCGCACAGATTTCTAAGAGACATTATTGAGATGATTAAAAAAAAAAAAAAGAAGCCCGTTAGAAAAACGAGTTCTTTCAGCATTTTTCCCGCCCTTACAAATAACAAGAAACTATGTCTCTCTGTAAATTGTAAATTGCTTTCTTCGACTCACATTTGTTTCATTAGCATCCCAAACTTAAGGCGCCCTATAAAGAGAGGTTCTCCCAGTTTCAGGTCATATTCATCTCCTTTCACTTTCATGTTGCTTCAATTTCTTTCCCATTTTAAATTGTAATCCATGAATATTTTTTCACCATTATAATTTTACAATGTAAATGAAAGATTATTTGTATGCACAAATTAAACTTATAAAAAACACGGATTCCACTGTTTCTCAAACGAACTTCTGTGATCAACTCTTCACAAACCACAATAACTGAATGTGCAGAAACGGAAGGGGGTCTAAAGTAACATAGTTTTTGTCAAATATTATTAAGTGATTACTTTTATACTTTTCTACATTTGTATTTCATCTGATCTAGATAGATAGATAGATAGATAGATAGATAGATAGATAGATAGATAGATAGATAGATACGAACAGAATTATAGATAGATGGACTGGTAGATAGATAGATAGATAGATAGATAGATATATACACGCCACACACACATGTATACGTTATATATATATATATATATATATATATATATATATATATATATATATATATGATAATAAAAGACGGAGACTTTAATTATCCATTTCAATTATAATTTTTTTCGTGAACACCGAGGTGTTCAACTCTTCAGATCGAAATCTCCTCCTTCTTCTTCTTATCATAATAATAATGCTCAGTAGTCTACAGTGAGCTCTCCCTGGTTTTATATCCTCCTCGAAATTATCCCTTCCAGTCACAAACTGGTAAGATGTATGTAGGTTTTCTTTTGGGATACAACCGATTTTCAAGGATTTAATATCACTCTTCTCTCACTTTATTTCTCTCTCTCTCTCTCTCTCTCTCTATATATATATATATATATATATATATATATATATATAGAGAGAGAGAGAGAGAGAGAGAGAGAAAAATAAGTTGTTGCACACACGGAATTATTATCAAGGAAATTTTATCGATTCTTATTTTTCGTCTTATTTCGTCATATTTCTCAAAGAATTGGATCTCGTAAAAACGAGTAATATATATATGTATATGTATATATATATTGGGGTAGCAATCCGTCTCTTATACAGGTTTCATTGAAGATGGCTGACGAGGTACTGCGATTAAGCTTTTTATCATATTTTCTTGCATGCGTACAATTGATTTCTTTTTGGGGCATGTGTAGAACTGTCCAAATGATCTTTGGATCAGACAGAGAGAGAGAGAGAGAGAAAGAGGGTGAATGGGAGAGAGAGGGGGTGAGGGAAAAAGAGAGAGTGGGGGTGGGAGAGAGAGGGCAAGATGGGAAAGAGAGAGTGAGGAGATGGGAAAGAGAGAGGGGATGGGAAAGTGTGTGTGTGTGTGTGTATGTGTGTGTGTGTGTGTGTGTGAGAGAGAGAGAGAGAGAGAGAGAGAGAAAGAGATAGTGAGGAAGAAAACCACGAGAAAAAAAAAGTACCCCCTTCCTTTGGTGCATTTAGACGACAAACCTTTTTAGGTTTCATATCGTTGAAAATATTTTCTTTTCTTTTTTTAACATTTACTTATTTTTTTTTACTCTCGCCTACTCATGACATTTTTTTATTCTATTTTTATATATAACACGCGTTTGTAAGCTGAGACTATGACGCGTTTTCAACTGTTTATGGCGAAAGGAAAATTATCAGAGTGCAGAGCCGGCGCGTACTACCATCGAATCCCCCGACCATAGGGGGAGCCTAAATAGAGGCCCCGGGCAATGCTTTGTGACCCTCACTATCTTATCAACATTTGCTTTTTTCTACACAGATTTATATACGTTACAAATTAAACTAAGCACAACTGACTATAAAAGGATGAAATATTTTCGCGGATTTTGACGTCATTATGGGGTCCTTTTTTTTGTCCAAATCCGTGAATTTGTTCTGATCATGCTAATTTCCGAAAAAATACTTTATAAAATTCATTATTTTTTATCCATATTCAACATTTTAGCAAGAAAAGAAAGTGGATATTAAAAATTGCTGCAAAACATTGTTGATTTATTTAAAATGGAATGATCTATTATGACGTGTCTCTAATTTGTATTTAGATACATTGGATTTATTTTTAATTTTTCTAGTTGAATTGTTCATCTATATTGCATATGAACCATTATTGTACATAATTAGGTTACAATAAAATTTGTATTTTATATGAATCCTACCTTATAAAAATTCAGACGTTGTAAAGCGGGAACCCCGTATCATAGACACTTTTCTGAGTATATGAGATGTTCCTAGTAGGACAATCTTCTGGGCAACTTGTATGTTGATGTTACCTGGGACACTGTTAGTAAAATTGTCCCTTCCTTTTCTCGCGAGGCCCAGAACTTCGATTACTATTGGTACAGTCTCAGTCTTCATTCCCTGCGTCTTGTTAGTCTCCAGGTCTTTGTATTTGGACAATTTCTCGATAATTTTCATGGAGGTGTTTCTCCCAGATGGTACTGCTATGTCAATAAGCATACGCTTCCTGAATTTCTTGTCTTTTATTATATTATCAGGCGTGTTGGTTTTTATTATTATTATTATTATTATTCAATTTCTGCTCTGGTCACCACTACCTACCAAGTCTGCTGAAAGACCTAAGGCAGGTACTGTTGTGTTGTTATGGCTACATTTCATGATTTGTTTTTCTAACTTCCATAAAATCACTAGCGTTACATAGACAAAGTTCTTCTTAGTCTGTGGGCAGTAATTATTAAAAAAGAAGACATACATTTTACATAGATAAAATTCTTCTTCTTCTTCTTCTTCTTCTTGTTGTTGTTGTTGTTGTTGTTGTTGTTGTTGTAGTAGTAGTAGTAGTAGTAGTAGTAGTAGTATCATTTTGCCAGGGAGTAATTTTACGTGCCTAATTACCAAGTCCGCTCCGGGGTCTCTGAGTAAAAAGGGTACTGTAGGAGAGTTCTCTATGCACATTTTAGGATGTTTCGTTTAGATGGAGAGGGTTTTATGAGTGATATATGCAGTTCCGTACAAAATAATCTTTTTTCGCTCTGAGATGATTTTCCGTTCCCTTCTTCATCATGACCAACGTCCCCAAAAACAACTGGAGTAATTGTAGATTTAAGTTTCCACATTTTTGTTACTTCTATTTGCAGGTCCTTATAATTTGACAGTTTTTGAAATTAATATCAATTTGTTGATAGGTTCCTTTCCTTTCCTTTCTTCATTTGTTCCTATCCTCGGTAACTGACAAAACCCGGACATAGCTTATGTGGGTCGGTGAACGTCATAAAAAAAATTCAACCAATGACAACACGTCCTGCCAAAAATCAAACGGAAAACACGGATGTGTCAGGCCCAATAAAAAGAAGAAGGAAAAAAAACAAGTGCGTGGCAGAAGAAGTCGGAAATTTGTTCGATGTAGCAGTTTAAGACGCAAGGGTGGAAGATTTATCGGATGGTGAGTTTGACCGAACGTACAAGTTCAGAAGAAGAAGAATAAAGGATGAATTCAATAAATTAATTTATGTTAGACAAAACCCTGCCGATTCTGTATGACCTCTCAAATCACAAAAGGGATAAGATGGCAGTCACCCACTTTAACCACTGTAACCAAATGGAGTCAACAATAAATTGGTATTATAGAAAGTAAATATGCCCTTTTACTTCATCTCTATATACAATACAATTTGTCAGTATGTGTGCTTGGTAATTTCTAGTTAGCAAGCATTGGTCCAGTTCAGCAAGTATAAAACCTTCAGTTTCAGCTTTTAACCCTGCATTACGTAGCCACTGATAGGTACGGGATTTGTCTACATCAGCTTGTTTGGTACGGGCAGAGTATTGACCATGAAGAGGATTATCTTGCCATCGTTTCTGCATTTGGTACATTGCATTTGTTTTCTTTTTTAGTTTCTTTGTCGCTGCAGTAGGTGTATTATTATTATTATTATTATTATTATTAAATTTTCTTTTGATTTCTGCTGTGTATACATTTCGTTTCGGGTCCCGCCCGGAGACCTAAGGTTAGAAATGGCATCATGACATTTTCCACTGACAAAAAAAAAAAAACAAAAAAAAAAGAAAAATATTATATAGATAAAGACCTTCGTAACAATTTTTTGTATTTTTTTAAGGCATGGGCTTCCATGAATCCCTTCAATTAGTCTACTGGAATCTTTTCCAACCAATGCGAGGGCTACAACAACAGGGATAGTTGATGTTCCCATGTACCACATTTTGGAGAGTTCGATTTCAAAGTTCTTGTATTTTGATAGCTTTTTGAAGATCTTTAAAGGTACATTGCAGTCTGCAGGGACTGCAATATCAATAAGGAGGCACTTTTTTTGTTTGCGGTCTCTAATAACAATGTTGTTATTATTACTATTATTATTATTATTATTATTATTATTATTATCTTCTTTTGTTTTCTGTTTCTTACAATCTCTTAGATTAATTGAGACCAAGGATAATACTTCTTTGAATCTTATAAACGTTTTTGGCTGCTCTACCAGGGATTTTGTTAATGTTCTCACTTCTACGTTTTTGCTCGTACCCAGTGCTTATTATAGCTATAATAATAGTTTTAAGTTGCTACATTTTTTCATTTTAGTTTCAAGTTCCATATAAATGGTGATTCATTAAGACGGATTCTATATAAGGGTGTTTCATTAAGATGGATCAAAGTCAGCAGTAAATAAATCGGTGTTATTGGTGAAAATTTATTTATCTCTCTATTGGATCATGTTATTTAGATCATGACGATAATACGTGAAAAATAATATCGCCCAAATGTCCACCAAATCTGAAAAGAAAAAAGAAAAAAAATCATTAGACGCTTAAACTTAATTCGCATTTAAAATCAGTCCAAGTTAATGGAACACCCTTTATTTATTCATTTTCTCATATTTCTTAACATACATATGATTCACCGATAACTGCAATCCAAGGCTAGAATGAACCGTTTTCTTCCACTGCTATACACAAAATGGCCTCCAAACATAACCCTTTTATTTCAAGTGGCCCCTGGCAGTTTAAAAAAAAAAGAAAAAAAGTGTTCCCGTGTTGTTAAAAAAATAGTTGTAGTATCCATCCAGTGGTGATCTAAAAATAGTCTTTTAAAGCCAAGTGTGGCTGTTTTATAGGTCAACTGAAGTTAGATTAAAACTTTACCACCGTTACTTCTGGTAATATAAAGGCGATCAACATCGGATGAGGCAAGTTATGGCAGGTCATTAATTATCTTAATTTGGAATCCGTTTGTTTTATTTCCGCTATATTCCAGTTGATAATGCCAAAGCTATAAGTAATTGATATTGATAACAAATAGTCCGATAACGAACATTGAATTCAATGTTTAGGATTGCTCGTATTCTTTTGTAGAACTCCTTTTATAGACTTTTTCTTTGTTTGTCACATGCTCGATGGAATCTGCTTCTTGGATTCCTAAATATTTCGTCTGTATGTCTGTCTTCTTCAATTTATATTTTGTTTTACCCAAGTATAAAAATATTTAAAATATCTACAAACAAGTTTAAGTCTTTGTACGAACGTTACTTGTCTTAAGAAAACGGCTGTACTGGTAATCAACGCATCAAAACGAATGAATCGTCGCCAGCGTGAAGGCATGTAACTGAAACGTGCGTAATATGATAGTGATCGTGCTTATCTTTGAATTTTCCGTTAGTTGATTAGTTACTAAGAGGAATTAATTAAATCTTATGTAACTCTTCTACTATTCTGTTCATTCCCTCGGGGCGGGAAGTTAGTAGTTTGCATACGTAACCCTCCTCCTGTGTTTTAAGAGTCGCAGTTATGGATATTTTTTCCGAATGTTTTTTTTTTTTTTTTTTTTTAGATTTTTATACTTGTATACAATTTTTAAAAATTTTAATTTTAAATTTTTAAAATTTTTAATTTTTTTTTAGTCCTCGACCGTGTTCATAGAAAGCGGCCGAATGGCATTACCATTTTCCCTTTTAAAATGGGGAAATCGTTAATTTGGGATGCGACTTGTGACGATACATTTTCGACCGGTAATTTGATCAGGTCTGCGGTTGAGCCGGGGTCTGTCGCTCGGGACGCGGAGATAAAAAAAACGTAGTTAAATATCCTTGCGGACAGTTTTTTTTTTTTTTCTCCTGTGGCAGTGGAGACTTCTGTGAATTTTGGTCCTCGTTCGATGGCGTTTCTTCGGGTGGTTGACAGGATGGCGTCTTGATTAAGGGATGAACCTCGTGAAACCGAGTGGCTCTTTCAGTGTGTCTCATTGGCGATGGTGTGAGGTAATGCTTTCTCCATAATTGTGGCTGGCTGAGGATAGCAAAAAAAAAAAAATTGTTCTTTATATATACTTTGTTCAAATAAATATTCTTGGACATTTTTAAACATGTCTTGAAGACATATCGTTGAATATTGTCAAACACTGTGAAATTTTTTTTTCTTTCTATTAAATCGCGATCTTCTTTAAGTGTTGAAAAATATTGGAAGACTTACCTCAATCATTTTGTTTATTATTATTACTATTATTATTATGCTATTGCTATTATGCTATTATTATTGCTATTATTATTATGCTATTACTGTTATGCTATTATTATTGCTATTATTATAATACTATTACTATTATGCTATTATTATTGCTATTATTATGCTATTACTATTATGCTATTATTATTGCTATTATTATTGATATTACTTCTATTATTATTATGTTATTGCTATTATGCTATTATTATTGCTATTATTTGCTTTGCGTAGTACTAGTTGCCCCCGATTCTCAACGAGAGACTTTAAGAACGAACAAGTTTTTGTCCCAGAAGATACAACCAGATGAGGTGCCATGCAACCAGAAAAAAAAAATCTGTAATTATGATCATTGGGCGGAAAGAAAACTACACAAAATATGAGAAGCAGCCATAAGTATGATTTCCCTTCATTTCACCTATTTTAAGTTTGCTAGGAATTTGATCCACATATTTGGGTTGTTCCTTTTGATATAATTCTTAGAGCCCCAATAACGACAAGTAAATATCGTTTTCTTCAGATGCCACATACTATTGATTTCTATCTTGAGGTCCTTGTGTTTGTTTCGTATCTCAAACGTTTTCGAAGATTTGATTTTGTCGTCTGCAGTTGCAACATCTGTCAGAAGACTTGACTTTTCAGTTATGTCTGGTCGATTTGCATAGATTTCTTTACCAGTATGAACGCGGAATTTCCAGAGGACAGTATCCTCGTGATTCTGTACAACTTCTGGTGGTTTATATTCCCACCAATTGTCGTTGCGAGGGAGGTTGAATGCGCGACATATCAATGTATGTAGTGAACAGCTCTATTATGTTTTAAGTACTCCTTCGGCGCCATATTATTATTATTATTATTATTATTATTATTATTATTATTATTATTATTATTATTATTATTTACTGTTTTCTTAATTTACTGTACGGTACAATCATTTCCCAAGTTTTTTTTCCTTTTACCTTGGACCTGAAGTTAAGGAAAATATTTTTCTTCTCAGCATTGAGAGATTTTCTCTATATCCGAATGGTGTTCATTACTACGAATCATTTGTATCTCAGATGATGAGATAATTTCTGGAATTTTCTCCATTTATATAAATATTCTTTTTAATCATTCCTAGTGCTCCTGTTATTACTGGAATATTGGCTGTATTTAAATACTGCGTTTTTACAGCTTCTGTTTCCAGTTTCTTATATTTTGTCATTTTTTTCCTGAAATGAAATAAAAAATATATGTTATTCTGCTTTCACAATTGAATACATGGTAGATGATACTCAGCTTTTGGGCATATAGATGTTTGTGCTACTAGAGGCAGTGATATGTGTTTTATGTTGTAGTTTTCTTATATTTTGGAATACAGTTTAAATTTCATTTTTTGCCCATAGGTGCTATGACAACAGGTCAGGGTGGAGCTGGATACAACAGCAATTAAGAGGTGGTTCTACGCCCTTCAAAACCTCAAAGCTCCCGGTCAAAGGTCTACTGCCGGATGTAGTTTATCGTCATACCAAGGAAAGCTGATTCTATATATATTGTATATCTGTTGAAGTTGTTGCACATCCGGAGGAGTAAAAAGCTGAACAAATCTTGAACTTTGTACAGTTTATCGACAATTTTGATCGATACTTCTGACAATGATAGTCCTTTATAGAGAACTCTTGCATGTCATATGTGACATCACTCTATATGAGTGGACGGAAGCCATCTTGCCAAACAGTAAGGGCTTTAGAATTCGATATTCTTCCTTCCAGATATGTCTTGCAGTGCACTTTGAGAACGCTACCAATGCACTGTTAGTGAAAACGTTCAAAGTGGCGCGAATAGATGACCTAAGTTTCAGCACCATAACAGAAAGATAAAAACAGGATGGCTTTGAATACCATTGTTCTAACGCATTTCCTTTGGTACAGTCGATGTAGCTAGTGGACAGGCAGCAAGTGTAATGGTTATCATTGCATAAAGTGGAATCGGAGCGTTCACTACATGTCCATACCCTTGGAAAAGGCTTGAATCCATCTTCCCTTGACCCTCAGTTGTTGAAAGCGATGGGAGAATCCATTTATAGATGTAAACTTGTTAGTGAAGCCGATTAAAAGCTTTATTTGGATTTAGCTCTGGCACTACACTGGCTCTCAGAAGTTGGGAAAGTGGTGCGTAAAAAACTTTGTTACAACTATAACGAGAAGAATATATATATATATATATATATATATATATATATATATATATATATAACGCACATACACACACACATGCATACATACATACATGCATGCATACATACATACACACTCGTTCTGGGTATGATCGGGCCTCTGATCGGGAGGTTTTAAAAGAGCGTGGAACAACATATTAATTGCTATTGGTCCCAGGTCCACCCAGACCTGGGGTGGTAACACCTGTTAGGGTGTTATATGAGCAAATAGTTAAGCCCCAAGCTGGTGTTAAAACACTATGAAAGTATAAAAATGCATTTTTATAGTATAAATACCAACAAAACATTTTCATAGTCAAAAAAAATGTACATTTCTGCAAGGAAAAAGAAATATTACCAGCAATACATTTTTCTAAAAAATAAAAAATACCAGCAATACATTTTTCTAAAAAATAAAAAATACCAGCAATACAATTTTCTAAAAAATAAAAAATACCAGCAATACATTTTTCTAAAAAATAAAAAATACCAGCAATACATTTTTCTAAAAAATAAAAAAATACCAGCAATACATTTTTCTAAAAAATAAAAAAATACCAACAATACATTTTTCTAAAAAAAAAAAATACCAGCAATACATTTTTCTAAAAATAAAAAATACCAGCAATACATTTTTCTAAAAAATAAAAAATACCAGCAATACATTTTTCTAAAAAATAAAAAATACCAGCAATACATTTTCGTAAAATAAATTAGTAACGCTCTCAAGAAAATTATATTTCGGCATAGAATGACCCATAAGGAGTTGATATGCCATAAAAAAACAAAAACAAAAAAAAAGCACACACACACACACACACACACACACACACACACACACACATATATATATATATATAAATATATAAGACATGTATCCTAATGATGAAAAATATTTTACGGAATATATTTTTCAATCTTTTTTTTTTCTTTCTTTGCCAATGTATACTGTTCATGGTTGATTCATTTTCTACGGTTTACCAACCCTTTTGCAGGTTATTTAAAGGCAGAACATATCTTTAGATTGTAAGAATTTTTTTTTACATAATAATGATTAAGTGATACAAGTCTTAATAATTAATCCATAGCCGGGGGGAGTAGAGGTGAATTCATATCTTTTCCCAAGGTTAATTGAACGTAAGTGAATATAAAGAACCAAACTGGAATTGAAACTCGGTTCTCCGATTAAAAAATATCTATTACACCACCCGTACATCCAAGCTTACAGCACATTGCATTTCCAAGTAACTTTGTTGATCGTGCAGGAACCGCTGTTTCACTCTAATATAGCCGTAAGTCTGTATATAATTCAGAAAGGAATATTAACCACATAGATCTAATATAAATAATAAAGAAAATTTCAGATCATAATTCAGTGAATAACTACCTTCTGATGAGATTACGATTCATCATTGTATATATATATATATATATATATATATATGTGTGTGTGTTTTGTATATATATATATATACAGAGAGAGAGAGAGAAATATATAGATAGTGTGTATGTTATTTAGATAGACACATCGATAGATAGATAGATAGATAGATAGATAGATAGATAGATAGATAGATAGATGGAGAGAGGGAGAGAGAGTGGGAGTTATTTAGATAGATATTTAGATAGGTAGAGAATAGATAGATATTTAGATAGATAGAGAATGAGTTATATATATATATATATATATATATATATATATATATATATATATAGAGAGAGAGAGAGAGAGAGAGTTATTTAGATATATCGAGAGAAAGAGAGTGAGAGGGTGTTATTTAGATACTTATTTAGATAGAGAGAGAAAGTGGGAGAGGAGTTATTTAGATAGATATTGAGAGAGTGAGAGACTTATTTAGATAGATATTGAGAGAGTGAAAGAGTTATTTAGATAGATAAATAGATATAGCGTGATTCAGAGAGATAAAAGTCCAAATGACTTATCTTCTTACTTTCGCAGACACAACACTCGTTAGGTTAAGATAAATCGTGTGCATTGAAATATAAATAAATACAAATGGGTCTTCTCATTCTCTTTACTTAGATTTCTCGAATGCGTAGGTCGATAGGCGTAATACGCAGTTTAATAAGTAAAAAAAATGCGACGTTTATTTCAAACACGAGTCCCCATTATAATAATGTTTGAAGTAATACAAATGTCGGATTAAAAATAAATCTAATTAATTCATTAGAATGTTTGGACATTTTTTAGATAATTTATGTTCTGAAAAGAAAATAATTATAAGAACATATGAAAAGTTATATAAAATAACTTAAACACAGTACCTTGTTAGTCGTTTTTTTAACGAAACTTGCATAAAAGAGGTTTGCTTACCAAATACACAAATTATATATATATATATATATATATATATATATATATATATATATATATATATATCTATATATATATATATATAAAAGACATGTTAGTTGTACAGTTTAGACATATTCTTTCTACTCGTTTTTGATAAGATCCTTTCATAAGTTTTTGATGTCATTACTGAAGAACGAGAGAAAATCGCCGTATTTATACATATTTGTTTTATTACCAAGTACTTTCGACATATCTATATCATCATCAGGGTATTGTTTATAATAAAATAAATATTATAGTATATATTAATCATATCAGCCCCACGAAAGGCTGTAAAGCCACTAAGACACAAGGGTTTACTGAGTGTGAAAAAATAAAAAAATACGAGAAACATTATTAAAGAGCGAGAACAATAGAATAGTGATCAGGAAAACAGTAGATAACGATTGACATTGCATTTAAATTTTTGACGATCAAAGTCGACTGGAAGGCAAGAAGCTTGAAGAAAGTTCCACAAGTGGGAAGTGCGAGAAAAGAAACTGTTAGCATAGAACTTACGGTTATATTTAGAAAATCTATCTATCTATTAAAGTCTGGGTAACACAGCGAAGAGGACATCTGAACAATTACCATGAAAGTCTTTATAGAAAAGACAAAAGGAGAAAGTGACTAAAGCCGAGACGCCAGATCAGGACCAATAATATTGCTGATTCTTCTTTAGATTTTATCAAGAATCTCTAGATAGAATCTGCAGGAGCACCGGACCATATATGGCGACAATATGCAAGGCATGGACGAATGGTAAGATAGATTCTGAAGCCTAACGCAGAGTAAGTGCTGATGGTAATCAAACAGTTTTCGATGTAAAATAACTAATATTTATATTAAAAATAGATATATATATTAAGTGCAATTCTGGATTTCATGCACATAACAATTGTCAGGTGCAAATTGAAAACTGACTGTTGTAATATGACAATAAATATAATCTACCGTTAAGATAGTGGAACAGTCCATTTATTTATGAAACAAATAAATAAATTAACAAAATATGGTTTTATTACAATAAAAACGAGTATATATATATATATATATATATATATATATATATATATATATATATATATATATATATAGGTCTGATGAATTGGATCGTATTTACGATTCCAATGGAATAAATTATGACCAGGGAATATTAGTGTTTAAGCCTTTTTATTATATATATATATATATATATATATATATATATAGAGAGAGAGAGAGAGTGATGGTGCGATGGACAGATTGTCACCATTTTATATTTTTTAATTTCGCGCATGCCGTCTGCACGCTATAGTAGGGTCAGTTGGGCACCGGTTGTGAGAAAAAAAAAGCACCATCACTCAATTCACTTCGCCAGAAATTTGGAAACGGCATACTGTACTGCTTGACATTCACACCGGAACCTCTAATACGAACATTTCAGAGTGTTTGGGGGATTCGGAAAGAGTTGGGTGAGTCTAATGGTCATTATAAAGGTACGGCAGGTCGGAAAACTCACACGATAAGAAAAGGACATTCGATTTTGTTGGTGAGGGCCTCAGACTTAATACAGAGGCCTACATCAAGTGCCTTGAAGAGGTAGTGCTACTCTGAGTCAAGCGGGTGTCTGCTAGAAGACCCCATATCTGGCAACAGGGATCTGCACCATGTCACACAAGCCGAAGAACCCAGTCATGGCTGTCAGACATTTTCTGCGACCACGTTACCACTCTTACATCTGACCATCTAACGCCTCAGACTGAAACCCTCTTGGTTATTATGTGTGGGGCACAGTTGAGCGAGAGACCAACAAAATTCCTTGTAATACCAAAGATGAACTGAAGGCAAGGATTATGACAGCATTCTCTAACTTAAACAAGGAGACCATCCACAAGAGTTGCAAGAGATTCCGAAAGTGTCTGGAGGCCGTGGTTGAAGCTAATGACGATTTTAATGAATAAATTTTCTCTTTAGTGTTTCAAGATATTTTTGTGTAGTTTTGGTAAATATATCTGTTAAAATGAGATGTAAGTGTTATAATTTAATTTGTGTGTGTGTGTGTGTGTGTGTGCGCGAGAGAGAGAGAGCGCGCGCGCGCGTGTGCGTTGCGGATTTAGACGACAATTTATCCATCGCACCCTATATATATATATATATATATATATATATATATATATATATATATATATATATATATATATATAATAAAAAGGCTTAAACACTAATATATCTTAAACACTAATATATGTATATATATATATATATATATATATATATATATAGATAGATAGATAGATAGATAGATAGATAGATAGATAGATAGATATTGTTGTGGAACAGGAAGCATATCTCATAAATCATTAGTGGTGAGTTTAATTTTAACTGGATGCCACCTTCTTGCAACCCTTTGCTAGACCCAGGGTGATTAAACATTTACAAATCTTGGTGGGTAGAGAACTAAAATCTTATATCCGAGCCCACGAAGCTAAAGCGAAAAGGAATTTACTATAGCTTAGTCTGAAACAAAATAAAAAATGGTGGCCACCCAGTGAGGATCGTCCACACTGCAATGGCCTGCTTAGACGTAATTACGTCAGACATCGAGATAGATAAGAACTGACTGAGACAGACAAACAGACTCTGTGTGTGTGTGTGTATAAGGGAGAGAGAAAGCGGGGGGGGGGGAGAGTTAAATATTGTAACAGTTGTGATGAAAGAGAAAAGGCTGAGAAGAACAAAATGGAGTGCAAGGGACGACGCGCAGAACATCACCAACAAAACTTAGCTGTCTGTGTGTTCGCGTCTGCATGCCTTGCACAATCTGCATGCATCGTTGTGGAAATGACTTACTTCTTATAGTATTAGTAAGCTCATCTAACAAGATAGTATTAATGGGTAAAGTCTTAACCCAGCATTTCTTTGTTAATTAACCCGTCGCCAGTCATATTTATTTTATGTATCGGTTGTGGCCATCTCTAATTTTACGTCTATCGTTACTATCTCTAATTTTCTATTTGCCTGCTCTTTCTAGCTATAATTCTATGTCTACCGTTGCTATCTATAATTTTCTGTGTCTGCCGTTGCTATCGATAATTTTCTATTTGTCTATTCTTGTTGTCTATAATTTTCTATGTGTCTATTCTTGCTATGTATAATTCTGTGTCTATGTGTCGGCCGTTATCTAGAATTTCTATTTGTCTGCCCTTGCTATCTATAATTTTATGTCTGCCGTTGATATCTATAATTTTCTATGCGTCTGCTCTCGCTATCTGTAATTCTATGTCTATCGTTGCTATCTATAATTTTCTGCCTGTTGTTGCTATAATTTTATATTTGCCTACCATTGCTATCTATAATTCCGTCTTTCGTTGCTATCTTTAATTTCCTATATATCTGCCGTTATCTATAATTTTCGATTTGTCTGATTTTACTATCTATAATTTTATGTCTATTGTTGCTATCTATAATTTTCGATTTGATTGCTCTTGCTATCTATAATTCTATGTCTACCGTTGCTATCTATAATTGTATATGTCTGACGTTGCTATCTATAATTTTCTATGTGTTTACTCTATGTCTACAGTTGCTATCTATATTTCTATATGTCCACCGTTGCTATCTATAATTTTCTGTGTCTGCCGTTGCTATTTATAACTACTAAGGCACATAGTGATCATACATATATACTTAGTATCCTAGAAATTTTGTTTGTTTTATTTATTATATTCTACAATGGCATATTCCTTCAGGGTTCGGACCGTAATGGCTCTTCATTGATTCCGTTTTCTTCATTATCTGAGAATTACCATGGCGTCTTGGGAAAGATATTGCAGTGATTTCTGATTGCTTTCTCTACGGTCTGGAATTCCGAGTTGTCCTTCTCCTAGACTGGCAGCCATTCAAGGTTAGAAAGTCCAGTTTGATATACTATTTAACCCATATCTCGAAACCGAATGTAACTCACCCGAGAGGAAAATAAAAGATTTCCTTTTTCATTTTTGATATTAACAACACATTCATCATTATATTCTGCTTATTTTCTGCCAACTTTCAGCGCATTTCATAGTTCCATCCTCCATGAACCTTCTTGGGTTTTTTTTTTTATCTTTCTCGGCAAACAACTGCTCAAGTCCCTTTTGCACAATCCAAATGCAATTCATTTATTTTGGAATTGTAACTAAATGAACATTATCCTGATGGAATCTTACACGGTTTGCCTTAATTACGCCCAGACATATTTTGTCGACTACCGCCTTCCGCTGGCCGCAATACTTATTCCAAGCAGTCGTTAAATTCTATGAAATGACCTCATCGTAGAAGACCCCTTTCCAATATACACAGAAAGAAAACAATTTTTTTTCAGACTCAACTACTACTGTAGTAGTTTTTTGTTTGTTTGTTTTTCTTGGCAGGCTTAGTAATTTCTTTTACAAAAATTGTATTTCTGGCAATTTTTTTTTTTTTTTTTTACAAAAATTGTATTGCTGGTAATATTTTTTCTTGGTAGCATTAGTAATTTCTTTTACAAAAAATGTATTGTGGGTCATTTTATTTTTTTTTTTTTTACAAAAATTGTATTGCTGTCAAAATTTTTTTTTAGAAAAATTAAATTGCTGGCAATGATTTTGTTTCTTTACAAAAATGTGTTGCTGGCACTTTTTTTTTTTTACAAAAATGTATTGCTGGTAATAATTTATCTTTACAAAACTCTATTGATGGTAATATTCTCGAATTTTTAAAAAAATGCATCACTGGATTTTTTTTTATTTTTACAGAAATGTTTAGCTGGTGATTTTTTTTTGGTTTTTTTTTTTTTTAACAAATATGGATTGTTGGTAATATTTTTCCTTACAGAAATGTATTGCTGGTAATATTTTTTCCAAAAATGTTTTGCTGTTAATATTTTTATTTTTATAAAAAAATATATTGCCGTTAATATTTTTTTGTTTTTACAGAAATATGTGGATAGTATTTTTTTTTACCAAATATGGATTGTTGGTAATATTTTCCTTAGAGAAATGTATTGCTGGTAATATTTTTTTTAGTTTTATAAAAAATACATTACTGGAAATATTTTTTTTGACAAAAATGTATTGCTGGTAATTGTTTTTTTTTTTTTTGTTTTGTTTTTTTAAATTGAATTTCTGGCAATATTTTTTTTTCTTAATAAAAAATTAAAATTTTTTTTCTTTTACAAAAATGTATTGCTGGTAATATTTTTTTTAACAAAATATATATTGCTGGTAATATTTTTTTGAAAATTGTTTGCTGATAATTTTTTTTCAGAAATTAATTGCTGGTAGTATTTAGTTTTTCTTTACAAAAAATGAATTTTTTTCCTTTTACAAAAATGTATTACAGGTAATTTTCTTTTTACAAAGCTCTACTGCTGGTAATTTTTGTCCTTACAGAAATCTATTGCTGATAATATTTTTTAATCTTACATAAATGTGCTGGCAAATATTTTATTTTAATTACAAAAAAACGTATTGCTGGCAATATTTTCTTTTTTTAAAAATGTATTACTGGTAATTTTCTTTCTTTAACAAAAGTGAACTGCTGGTAAAGTTTTGGGTTTTTTATTTTTACATAAATGAATTGCTGCTAATATTTTTCAAAAAGTGTACTGCTAGTAATTTTTTTTCTTTTTACAATAGTGTTTTGCTAGTAATATTTTTTCTTTTTACAAAAATAGTGTCGCTGGTAATATTTTTTTTTACAAAAATGTACTTCTGGTAATTTTTACTTTTGCATAAATTTTATGATGATAATTTTTTTCCTTACTGAATGTATTGCAGGTATTATTTTTTATTCTTACAAAAATGTATTGGTGGTAATATTTTTTGGTCCAAAACAAGTATTTCTGGTAATATTTTCTTTTTTACAAAAAAAAATTGGCTGGTATTTTGTTTTCTTTTACAAAAATGAAATGCTGGTGATTTTTTTCTTCACAGAGGAGTTGCTGATAATTTATTTATTTCTTTTTACAAGAGTGTACTGCTGGTATTTCTTTTTCATTACAGAAATTTATTGCTGGTAATATGTTTTTTATTTTTACAAAAATGTATTGCTGCTAATATTTTTTTTTTACAAAATGTGTTACTCGTAATTTTTTTTTTTTTTTTTTTGCTTAATATATATTCCTGGTAATTTTTTTTCTTTAGAGAAATGTATTGCTGGTAATATTCATTTATTTTTTTTACAAAAAAAATGCATTTTTTTATTTTTACAAAATGTATTGTTGGTAATTTAAGTTTTTTAGCATATATATATTGCTGGTAATTTTCTTCCTTACAAATATGTATCACTGGTAATATATTTTTTTACAAAAATGTATTGCTGGTAATATTTTGTTTATTTTTAGCAAAAATCTACTGCTGGTAATATTTCTTTCTCTTACAAAAATGTATTGCTGGAAATATTTTCTCTCCTTACAGAAATGTATTGCTGGTAATATTTTTTTGCAAAAATGTATTGCTGGTAATATCTTTTCTTTTTTCTTTTTTAAAAAAATGTGTTGCTGGTAATTTGATTTTTTTTTACCAAATATATATTGCTGGTAATTTTTTCCTTCCTATTATGTATTGCTGGTAATATATATATTTTTTTTTTAACAAAAATATATTGCTAGTAATATTTATTTTTCACAAAAATATATTACCCGAATATATATGTTTTTTTTTTTTTTTTTTTTTTTTAAACATCTACTGCTTGTAATATTTCTTTTGTGGTAGTTTAATTATTTCTTTTACAAAAGTGTACTGCTGGTAATATTTTTTTTTTTTACAAAAATGTATTGCTGGTAATATTTTTACTATGAAAATGTATTGCTGGTATTTTTACTATAAATATGTATTTTTATACTTCCATAGTGTTTTGACCCCAGTTTGTGGGTTAACTATTTGCCCATAGCTGGGGCACTAATAGGTGCTACTATCCCGGGTCAGGGTGGCCCTGGAAACAACAGCAATTAAGAGGTGGTTTAACGCTCTTCAAAACCGTACGATCGGAGACCTTGCTGCCGGGTGTAATTTATCGTCATACCCAGGATGAACTATAGTAGTTAGAGAAGCGCGCATCGAGTGGATTTTCCATAGTAACATCATTCATTTTAGTGTAGATATTGCCATTATGGTCGTAGAAGGGGACTTCAGTTGTGTAGGCATGCAATAATTATTTGAGTATATTAGGTTTGGTGGATGAAGGTGGAAATTAATCATATTTAAACACGGGTTTAAGAATTATATTGATGGTTTCATCGATAGGGGCGTTTGTAAATTAATTTTCTATGTCAAATGATGTTAAAATGCTTTTAGCGCCCGCAATGTAGATGATACTTTTATTTTAGCTGAAAACAACGATGAAATTGATAATCTCAAAATTACATTTGAAAAAAAAAAAAACTATGTCCTTAGTTTCCCCTATGAACTTAGTAAAAAAAAAAAAACAACAACCCCATTCTTAGATGGTCTCGTAGAATTCAGTAGTAACTCAATAACCATTTCGTTATACAAAAAACACTAGTAGAAACTCTTGCTACATTAATTTTATCAGTAAATGCCCTCTTAGGTATGAAAT
Organism: Acanthosepion pharaonis; assembly: GCA_903632075.3. Classification (NCBI taxonomy): domain Eukaryota; kingdom Metazoa; phylum Mollusca; class Cephalopoda; order Sepiida; family Sepiidae; genus Acanthosepion; species Acanthosepion pharaonis. The sequence goes on along the minus strand of CAHIKZ030002101.1, from coordinate 1,432,241 downwards.
AGGCATTATAAAAATATTCCTCAAGGGAACACACGAGAATTCATCTTCTTGTCCCCTTTTTCTTAAAGAACTCAATAATGTGAAACGGTAGTTAAGAACGGTTTTCCGAACAACCTCATTGATCACCAGATCAGATTATTTCTTTCTAAAGTAGCTAATAGTGATACTGAACATACAAATAAAAACAACAACATTAACATTTTCTATAAAAGCCAAATACACATTAACTATAAGCAAGATGAATTTTCTCTTGGAAATCCCATAAACATAGCCCCAGTATACCAGAACAAGAAAATTAAATTATCTCAAGGACACATGGCACAGCGGATAAAGGCGTTGGTTAGATCCAGTGGCAGGACCCAAAGAGTGTGAGTTCAATACCCGGCTAAGGCAGTGGAGAACTTGGAGAGGGGAATTAACAGGAGATAATTGATAACTGACATTCATTAAACATGGCACATGAAACTAGTACAGTCTACCCCAGTGAGCGAATTAAAGGGTTCAGTTTGACATTCCAACCACCTGAAGAAGTCCGGAGCGTACAACGGCCGAAACGTTCTAATAAATGTGGCAACAAAGATGAGGACAATAGTCCGAATAATGTAAATAGTGTTAAATTATCTACTATAAAAAAATTTAAAACAGCTAATTTCATCAACAACAACAACAACACACCTGCAAGATCAAAATCACAGAGAACCAATATTATTTATGAATTCACATGCCCCTTAAGGAACTGAGTTCCTGGTCAAATCAAATTCATGAATAATTATACTGGACATACCACCACATGCCTATCGAGAAGACTCACATTACACTTCTCCGATTGAGTCCTAATTGAGTCAGCGAAGTGTAACGTGGGTCTTCTCGATAGGCATGTAGTGGTATGTCCAGTATAATTCAAACTCATACGGAAACTTACCAAACTCCACCCGCAACATACTTGCAGAAACTACAAGTATAATAGCATCATCTCCATGTAAAAATGACTAAAAATAACAGAAGCAGTAATAATAAAAAAAGAAAAGTCAGCAAACAGTAAAACATCAATTATGAACGCGGCTCCAATATGTTGACTATGTTTAAAAAAAATAAAACTTTCGTATAACTATAGATACATAATTAAAAGTATTCATACATTCAGTTAAAAATAAAAAATCATTCTCGATAATGGGTAAATGAATAGCCGAAAGCGCTCGGATATGCAGAACATTTGGTCAACTTTTACACACTTTATGTCGAGAAAAGAATAATAAAAGAAAAACTTATATGAACCCATGAGAAATTAAATAAAAACTTTAATCGCAGTACCTTGTCTGTCGTCTTTAAAGAAACTTCTATGCATACATATATATATATATATATATATATATATATATATATATATAGAGAGAGAGAGAGAGAGAGAGAGAGAGATAGATAATATTAGTGGTCAATATATATATATATATATATATATATATATATATATATATATATATATATATAAATTCCAAGAGGATAGAATCCAGGTAGAACTCAATGTCCAGGACAGAGTAAGAATATAATATAAAAGGACTCAAACACTAATATTCCATGGTTATAATTTATTACATTGGAATCGTAATCACGGAATTTGTAGGTCTGATGAATTGGATCGTGAATACGATACCAATGTATTAAATTATAACCAGGAAATATTAGTGTTTGAACCTTTATATATATATATATATATATATATATATATATATATATATATATATATATATATATATACTCCCTTTACAATTGGAATTAAGATACCTTTTAGTAAATGACCATTTTCACCTACGAATTCTAATTTTAAAATTCGCAGGATTTTTCAAACTGTTTATCGGTCAGTTCATAGTGTATTCTTTTTATTTTCATTAAACAGAACAAAATTTCTTTACAATTGGAATTAAGATAGTTTTAGTAAATGACCATTTTCACCTACGAATTTTAATTTTTTAAATACCATGATACCAAAAACAGTTAGAAAAATCCAGCGAATTTTAAATTTTACTTACTTTTTAATTTTACTAAAGGTATCTTAATTCCAATTGTAAAGAAAATTTGTTCTGTTTATTGAAAACAAACATGGAACATTGTGAGTCAGTTTTAACATATTTCAAATTCTATATTGGATTAATAGGACTCGCCTAGATTCTACCAACGGAATACTACCTATATGTATATATATATCCATGTTAGACTCACGTTCATAATAGCAATCTTCAAAGGTTCCTTCGTAATGTGGGTCGCTGGTCTCTATACAGACGATGCCTAGTCCAGGCTTCATTCTAACCGGGAAGTGGGGGGTAGGGAACCACATGTTGAGAAGTGGCATGATGGGAAAACTTTTAAACCAGTTACTTTTGGGCTATATGAAATAGTGCAGGGTCATACTGGAAAATCTACAGCCACCAACCCACTTGACCCAAGGCTTGAATACCGAATTCAGTACGTCCATGTAAGCAGTGGCGTTGACTCTGAAGCCTGTGGGGATGAGGTTCAGCGGCATGGCAAGCACTCGTTGCTCACAACTACGATCTCTCACAGAGGATGCGTACTTCGTGTGTTTCACTAGGGACGCCTCGGCGGGTTCCGCACAGAGCCACCTGACATTCCACTTATTCACGATGCCACTTTCAAGATTCATTGATTGTTTTTACGGCTTATCAACCCTTTGCATGTTATTTAAAACCAGAAAATATTTTTAGATTGTAAGAAATTTTGAGATAATATTTATTTACTAATACAAGTCCTACGGCGGGAGAAGAGGTATTTCAACGGTATAATAATAATAATAATAATAATAATAATAATAATAAATTATTATAATTATTATAAGACTACTTCTCATTTCTTAATAAAAATAGGCACGAAGTCACTTCTGATTTACTAATGAGAATAGGTAAAAGACAACTTTTGATTTTCTTATAATAGTAGGTAAAACCACTTTTGATTTCCTAATAATAATAATAAATGTATAAGCCACTTTTGATTTCCTAATAAAAATCGGCAAAAGGCCACTTCTGATTTCCTACTACAGCTACAAATAATAATAGATGCATAAACAACTTCTGATTGCTAATAAGAATAGTCAAGTGGCCACTTCTGATTTCCTAATAATAATTATAGATGTATAGGCCACTTCTGAATTTCGTAATAAAGCTACTTCTGATTTTCAAATAATAGTAGGAAAAAGCCACTTCTGATTTCCTAATAAGAATAATCAAAAGGCCACTTCTGATTTCCTAAGAATGATAATAATAGATGTATAGGCTATTTCAGATTTCCCAGTAAGAATAGGCAAAAGGCCACTTCTGATTTTCAAATAATAATAATAATAATAATAATAATAATAATAATAGATAAAAGGTCACTTCATATTTCAGAAAAAGAATAGACAAAATGCCACTTCTGATTTTCTTATAAAAGTAGGCAAAAATCCACTTCTGATTTAATAATAATAATAATAATAATAATAATAATAATAATAATAAAAATGTACAGACCACTTCTCATTTCCTAATAAGAATAGGCAAAAGGCCATTTCTGATTTTCAAATAATAATGATATTAATAGATATAAGGCCACTTCTGTTTTTCTAATGAGAATAGCCAAATGGCCACTTTCGATTTTCAAATAATTGTAGGCAAAAAAACACTTCTAATTTCCTTATAGTAGTAGTAGTAGTAGTAGTAGTAGTAGTAGTAGTAATAATAATAGTTGTAAGGCCACTTCTAATTCTCTAATAAGAATAGGCAATAAATCAGTTCTGATCTCTTAATAATAATAATAATAGATATAAGTCCCCTTTTAACATTTAATTTCAAATTTAGCATTTTCTGTGACAATTTGCCAAGTAACTGTCGGTAAAGATGCTCAAGAACCCTTAAACATACAAATAAAAACGTATGAAAGTAATGAATACGTTTTTCAATAAATCACAATATCAGTTACATGCTTACCTAATAACGCTCACACTATGTACTTCTATGTATGTATGTAGCTATGTATGTATGCATGTATATGTAAGCTTGTTTATACATACATATGTGTATTTATGAGTATAATATAGTGAGTATTAATCTCGTCTTAATATCTATTAAAATTGTGTGGTGTGAAAGCTCTCCATAAAAGGTGACATTGTGCCAGACTCGTTTAAGCTACATAACTTTTATGTCACTATGCCCACAAAAACGTTTGTGTCTAATATCTGCCTCGCTCTGACTATAACTATCTCGATCTGTTCATATCGAGATATATATATAGATCTACCTAACTCTCTCGACCGTCTGTTTAGTTTACACATATATCTTTTTTCGTCATCTCTCTCTTTCAATTGCATTCTTTCTTTAGTTACGTTCGTATCTATCTTGTTAGTTCATACTTATCGCAGTCTTCTACCGCGTTCTGTTCAATTCTAATCTATCTATCTATCTATCTATCTATCTATCTATCTATCTATCTATCTATCTATCTATCTTCATCTATCTGTAATTCTCTTCGTATCTATCTATCTATCTATCTATCTATCTATCTATCTATCTGTCTGTAATTCTCTTCTTATCTATCTATCTATCTATCTATCTATCTATCTATCTATCTATCTATCTATCTATCTCATTCTGTTCCTATCTATCTATCTCATTCTGTTTCTATCTATCTATCTATCTATCTATCTATCTATCTCATTCTGTTCCTTATCTATCTATCTATCTATCTATCTATCTATCATCTATCTATCTATCTATCTATCTATCTTATTCTGTTTCTATCTATCTATCTATCTATCTATCTATCTATCTGTCTGTAATTATCTATCTATCTATCTATCTATCTATCTATCTGTAATTCTCTTCGTATCTATCTATCTATCTATCTATCTATCTATCTATCTATCTATCTATCTATCTATCTATCTATAATTCTGTTTCTATCTATCTATCTATAATTCTGTTTCTATCTATCTATAATTCTCTTCGTATCTATCTATCTATCTATCTATCTATCTATCTATCTATCTATCTATGTCTACTCTCAGAAATCTTGTCTTTATGTAGAAGACCTGTTTTTACGTAGTGGGTGAGATATTTAAGCGTGGAACAACAAAAGGCCGGGCGGCGGGAGTGAGCAAACAAGACGGATCGGAGGGTAAAAGAGGTGGTTAGGTGTGAGATCACGCGGAGGTGGGTCGGGGGGTGGATAAGTACATTTTGACGGGAGGCAGGACACAAGTTGGAAGAGCGCTGGAAGGCGAGTGGGGTGGAAGATGGGAGAGGGTGACAAGGCTGAAGAAAAAAAGACAAGAATTACAAGCAGGGAAGCTGAGTGGAGGTTTCGGTTTGGCGTCTCAGTTGTGTGTGTCGGAGGGTTTGCCATTGTGTGAAGATCAGTGTGTAGTTGTAGGTATGACTACTTCGTCCCTCTGTGTGTGTGTGTGTGTGTGTGTGTGTGTGTGTGTGCCTGCGTGTGTGTGCGTGCGTGCGTGCGATCATTAAATATTTACGTTCATATATTTAGGGACACACTGATATAAAACATAGCTAGCTAACTTAGATGAGTTAGGCACACGGTCATATTTTATGAGGCACTCCCAAAGCATCGAATTTAAAAGCAATTGTCTTTTACCTAGGGACGTAAACAATTTTTCATAACCAGTATCCTCTCTCTCTCTCTCTCTCTCTATATATATATATATATATATATATATATATATATATATATATATATATATATATATAAAATGTGGGGTTATTGCTTAAATTTCGCACTATTTCGGGGAGAAGAGTGCTAAATATCGGGGATAGAGCGCTTGTAGATATATACACTGTGGACAGTTGAGTTCTATTTCTACACTTCATATATACATATGTGTGTGTGAATGTGTGTGTCTGTATACGCACACACAGACACAGACACACGCGCGTATATATATATATATATATATATATATATATATATATATATATATATATATATATATATATATATATATATATATATATGCTACAAAGTAACAAAAATAAGATGATTAAAATATTTTTTTTGTCGTTTTTTGTTTTCCTCATATGTTTGTGTGTGTGTGTGTGTGTGTGTGTGTGTGTGTGTGTGTGTGTGTGTGTGTGTGTGTGTGTGAGAGAGAGGGGGTGCTGAAACCTACTGCCAGAATCATTTTACAAAATCTGACCAGATCACCAAATATCAGATTATTTGGGCGGAAAGATTTCTTTGTCGAGACAAGAACTTTCTCAGTTCATCATATACACATATATATATATATATATGCATACTATATATATATATATATATATATGTGTGTGTGTATGTGTGTGCGTGTATGTGTGTGTGTGTGTGTGCATTACTATATATATATATATATATATATATATATAGTAATGCACATGCGTATGTATATGTTTCTGTGTCGAATATTGAATTGCAGAATGTGTGTTTGACGTGTTTGTCTTATACATGTTAAACGTGCGGGCGTTGTATTCGTGCCTCCCTACGCATCTACGCAAGTGTGTGTGCGAGAGAGAAGGAGAGAAGGCGGCAGAGCGTGTTAGATAGAGTGAGAGAAAGAGAGTCAGTGTGAGAGTGTGTTAGAGACCTAGAGAGAGTGCGAGAGAATGTAAGTTAAAAATAGAGAGAGAGTTAGAGGGAGTGTTAGAGAGAATGAGAGAGAGAGAGAGAGAGAGAGAGAGAGAGAGAGAGAGAGAGTGTTAAAGAAAGAGTGTGTGTTAGAAAGAATCAGGGAGTGAGAGTGAGAAAATGTGTTAAAGGGAGAGAGTACGTGTGAAATTGTATGAAAGATAAACATAGAATCTGTGCTGTTTTTTTTTTTTTTATTATTGCGTATTGGACATTTTGTATATTTTCGTAATCGTCAATGATTTTCTGTCTTTCGTGAATATGCATGACTGTCTTCTCGCCCATGTGCAAGTGTGCGATAATCAGGAAATAGCTTCGGCGGGACGAGTTCGAATTTCGTCTGCGGCTGCTTGTGTTCACTTCGTACTAATGCTTGCGGGAAAGGGCATGAACCCACTTCCCCCGTGTTCTGTTCCCTAGCTAGATACAGTGTAACTCGGATATAAGAGACCCGGATATAAGAGAAACCCGGATATAAGAGAGATTTTCTCTGGTCCCGAATTAGAGCCTGTGTTATCTAAACAAAATAGACCAAACCCGGATATAAGAGAGATTTTCTCTGGTCCCAAATTAGAGCCTGTATTACCTAAACAAAATAGACCAAACCCGGATATAAGAGAGATTTTCTCTGGTCCCAAATTAGAGCCCATACTTACCTAAACAAAATAGACCAAACCCGGATATAAGAGAAACCCGGATATAAGAAACTTCTTCTCCGGTCCCGACAACTCTCTTATATCCGGGTTACACTGTATCTTAACAAATTATCTTGTCGCTGTTATGCCACGTATGATTGCCGTAGAAGGGAAAACTCCTCCACCATAATTATCTTACCACAATTCAGCGCCACAACTGCTGAATTTTGTAGTTGAAGCTTTTTGTAATCGTTCGGACAACTCGTCAGGTTATATAAATATATATATATATATATATAATAAAAAGGCTTAAACGCTAATATTCCATGGTCATTTACGATTCCAATGGAATAAATTATGGCCATGGAATATTAGACTTTAAGCCTTTTTATTATATCCTTACTCTGTCCTGGACATTGAGTTCTACCTGATTCTATCCTCTTGAATTTTTTTATTCAAAAAAATTATATATGTATGTATGCATGTATGTATATATATATATATATTTTTGTATATGTGTGTTTACCACTATATCATATATATATATATATATATATATATATATATATATATATATATATATATATATATATATATATATATATATATATATATATATATATATATATATATATATATATATATATATATATATATATAAGTGAATATTGAAGTCAACACCAAGCCTGACGATTGCGTCTGGCATGAAACAGCCTGTCGCCTCTGAGTGTTGACTTCAATGTTTACTTTTATACTTTTATTTACATACGCTCTATCTCTGATATTGAGCACTTTATCCCATAAATATTGCACACCTTAAAACTATATTTCTTCATCTCAGTCACTGTGTGTTTATCTAAAAATAAATAGGCTTAAATTCACCTTCATCTATGCCGTGCGCCAACGGCTTAGTGGTAGAATCCTAACTGACGCCAATTCAGTCGGGTTTCGATCTTAGATAGAGGCAACCGTACGTCTAGCCACACTGATGAGCTGTGATACAGCGAAACAGTCTGTCTGTGGATGACCATATATATATATATATATATATATATATATAAACCAATAATTTCTATGGAATTCATGAATTTAATTTTTATTAGACAATTTTTGAAAATCTCCAAACGTTATTTTAGTGAATACCAATGATTGAGTATTTCCTTTGCTTTCTTTTGCAATTAGAATTATGTCTACACATAACAGACATTTTGTGTTGATTAATTTTATTAATCGAGTTTTCCAAATTACGAGTAATCATTCTCGGATATGCAGGATATTCCGTCATAAATTGTCCAAAGTTCATATCGGAAGTAATACGTTTCATTCTTTTGACTTTCTTATGTCATCTTGTTTTTACCTACTTTGATGAAGATGACTTAAGAAAAGTCGAAACCTTGGACCATATTTCTTCGGAAATGAACTTTGAACAATTTCCAACGGAATTTCATCCGTATCTAAGAAAGATTATTCGTAATTTAGAAAAGTCGATCAATAAAATTAATCGACACAAAATGTCTGTTGACTTTAATAATATTTACGTTAAGGAACATTTGCTGTCTACATACATACACACACTCACAATATATATATATATATATATATATATATATATATATATATATTAAAGAAAAACAGACCACTTTAAGGTTCCATTATAATAATTTATTTCACCAGAGCCCTTTTAAAGGACGCTGGATCATCAGATAGAACTTCCAAAAGATGAAACGAAGTGAAATGAAAATTTATACTTTTGATGGATAGTGTAAGTTTTTGTAATTTAACAGAGGGGGTAATGAGGAGTGGTTTGAGAGACATGGTCGAGTTTAGAGAGAGTTTATTTTAATATTTCTTTCAATCATACTTAGTATTGGGGGAGGAGGGACCAGACCATGACCTTTTTAATCGTTTTTTTCTGTTAGCATAGAATTTGCGATTACATCTCGCTATTTCAAATGTAAATTGATGGAAACACGTTGCCATTCTAGTACTGCACTTAAATTCCTAAAGTCTAGGTACCATAGAGGAAAGTTCCTCGGAACAATTACCAGGAAAGTATTTATAGAAATACTTTCAGAAAAAGAAAATATACATATTTATATATTTTACAATTCTTTTTAGCGATTGAGGCCATTTGTTTTAAATATATTTGAATTTTTTTTATGAATTACGAAAAGAAAATGAATAAAAATTTAAAACATAAAGAGATTTGGAGTTCAATTTTGTGATTTCTTTCCCTTTATCCTAAAATCAATTCCAATGACCTTATTTAAAAACTTATGAAACTAATACTAGCCTTTCTTTTGAGAAAAAAGGGGGAAAAACGCTAATTTTCCAATGTTCTTTGCGTCATTGGAAAGAATAAATAACTGAAAGAATATTTGGCTGAAAAAAATATCTAACCAAAAGAATATCTAATTGAAAGAATATCTGACCAGAAGACTATCTGACTGAAAAAATAACTGACTGAAAAAAATATCTATTTGAAAGAATATCTGGCTGAAAGAATAACTGGCTGAAATAATATCTGGCTGAAAGTATAAAAGAGGAATTTTTTTCTTTATCTTATTTATATAGCTGTAAGAATAACTGACTGAAATAATATCTGACTGAAATAATATCTGGCTGAAAGAATATCTGGCTGAAAGAATAAGTGACTGAAAGCATATCTGAGCAGATGAATATATGTCTGAAAGAATAACTGATTGAAAGAATATCTGGCTGAAATAATAACTGGCTGAAATAATATCTGGCTGAAAGAATATCTCACCGAAAGAATATCTGGCTGAAAGAATATCTGACTGAAAGAATAACTGGCTGAAATAATATCTGGCTGAAAGAATACATGACTGAAAGAATATCTGGCTGAAAGTATAAAAGAGGAATTGTTTTTTTTTTTTTTTTTTTTACGTTATTTACGATTAGAGTTTTTGATTTGAAGTAAAAATTTTACATTTTGGAGAAACTTTCTTTTTACGTTGAAAAAGCATGCGTCCGTAATTTTACTAAAAGTATTTACCATTTAGTAAATGTACTCAGTTCATTTTTATTTAATGTTAAGTATTGAAGTAAGTATCAAGCTATTTAATATTAACGGAAAATAGTCCGCCTAGGGCGCCATAGCACTTTAGTCCTCTTCAATATACTTTCACTCGGGACTCACACACTTATCTTAGACTCTATTTCACTTAAAAAAAGAAAGAAAAGAAAAAGAAGTCAGCAAAGTTCCCTTTGGGATCGTTATCAGCGCTTCCGTAGTAATTTTACATTTAGGAATAGTTTACTAAGATCAAAGTTGCACAGTCGGTTCTCGAGATACCAAAATATCTGGGCAAACATAATGAATATACTAGGTGGTCTGAAAGTCGTGTCACCCCTTACCTCTCTTTCAAACTGAAGGAGCTCGTGTCAGCCATCTGAAATAGAAAATTATATTATATATGGGTGACAAGACTTTTGGATTAGCCTGTACAGTAGGTCCCTATATTTGAACGTCTTTATATCCGATTGTCCTCATATCAGCACTTCTCAGTGTTGCCATTTATATGTTGTAGGAATATGCTACATTCTAATATTTTTCTTTTCTTTGTAGATAATTGTTCAAATGGAAGAAAAAGGAAAAGAAATTCTTTCACATTACGTCAGAAATTAGAGATTATTGAAAAACTGGACGAAGCGACAGTATTCGGTGGATCGTTGAATTTTCAAATTATCAAACAAGGATTGCAGAATCTGAATGAAACATTGAAACTTGCGCTTGAAGATGATCCACTGAATACTCTCGCTTTCGATGACTTAAAAGAATGGATAAATGAAGACGCTAATAAATTACAAAATAATTCAACGGTAGAATCGCTTCAAAATTATTTGGATTGACAAGAAATAAAGGAAACATCAAATTCTTCCGATAATGATGAAAATATGAAGGATGATGAAGACTGAGACAGTAGACAAAGCTATTGATGAGGTCATCAAATTCATGGAGAAAAAAAAAAATCTTAGTTCTGTAGTACAGAATGTACAAACGCACGTAATTTGCAGAAATGCCTTATTTAAAAAAAAAAACAAAAAAATCTAAAACAGCGAAAAGTAAGCGAAACGAGAAAAGAAATAAGAAAGACAATTGAAAATAAAATTTATTGAGCATTTCTTGAGACACTTAATTTTTCATATATTGCGATAAGTTGTGTTTTGTTAAGTTAAATTTATATTACTGATATGTCCCGGAAAGGGATATATTTGAACGAAGTAGCTAAGTGCTTTTGGCTACTATAACCAAGTAGAATGCGATAGCAGTAATCGACTGGTACGCGTCGTAGTCACAGGTAAGAAGTGTAGATCAATGGTGTAGTCCAATGGGCGTCATTATAGACTTAGCTCTCAGACTAAGGCTCTTTGACTCTGTCGTACCAACACGTCCGTCTGTATTTATGACGGACACCAGACAATCATATTCCAGTAAGTGGGAACTCAGGTGTATGCATATTCCATTTTATCAATTACACATTCCACATTATATCTGAAGCCGTCCTCATATCCAAACTGCTCTGAAGTTCGGATGTGAGGACATCTAACGAAATATTAATAATTAAGTGTTTTTTATCATTTAGTACTTTACATTAGGAAAATTAATGACAAACTTGAAATTTTTACGTGTAACACGTTTTATCCATTAGGACTTCATCGGACTAAAGTTGTGTCTCTGTTGATGTACGCATGCGCACGAAGAAGAGGGGACGATGACCTCTTAATCTTTTAAATTAATTTTTCTTTTAAATATGTTTGGGTATATAGTGTATAACCAATTTCATTTGCTTATGCTTTTATCACTTTTGGTATTATTTAACTATGTTTTTCGAATTGTACAAAATATTGTAGAAGTATTTCTTGAAGCTTTTGATAATTTAGCAACCTGCTCTTACTTTTGCAACATGAATCTCTTGCAGGTC
>CAHIKZ030002101.1:1412500-1415000 GCA_903632075.3 Acanthosepion pharaonis | reverse complement strand
GGCATGCCTTTTACTTTTCTTTATCAGATTGGATGCTGCCGTCCGAATTATTCCCATAAGTATAAAAGAGAAATGAAATAATCAAAATTTAACCTATAGAATAGCTTTATGATGTAAGCACAACATTAAGGACAGAATAAGATGATTATATGAAAATTTTGCGCATGTCGCGTAACATTACGTTAGGTCTTCTTTCGTTTATCTCCCGCTAAAGGTGTATTCTCAAATTTCTGGTGCATCGTGTATATATAATTAAGAAAATTTACAGCATCTGTACATTTTTTTTTTCAAGTAAAGCCGTCTTTACGTATTTTGAGTGTTAGACGAAATCTGAAGAGAAAAGAGAGAGGAAAGGAGAGATATGATAGAGAGCGGAATAGTATAGGAGAAGGGGGTGGGGGTAAACAAAAATGGTAGAAGAGAAGAATTGGGTAAAAAGGAAGAAATTAACAATCTGGAAAGATGAGGGATGAACAAAAAAAAGAGAAAAGAAAAACTGAAAGCAAATGAAAAGAAGGTGTTCGAATGACATCGCTAGAATAAGCGAAATAAAATAGAAGCTGATATTTTGTTGGCAGGAAGGCGGGAAATGGGGAGAGACGCGGGAATATTTTGAAAGAGAAGAAAAATTAAGGAAAAATGTAGAAGAAAGTGGAATGAACAGAAGAAGATTTAGGTTTTGAGTTAGACAAGTCTGGTACAAATTCTCGGCTTAAGAGAGAGAAACACACAGAGAGCGAGTGCCTATTAGGGTTGATGTCAATGAATTTTTGAGATTATTATATATGAAAAAGAATCATGGATATTTGACGTGAGGAAATCAATAAATGTTGAAAGAAAAAAATAAGTGGGTAAATGAAGACGAAAAAAAAAAAAGATGACGGGATGTAAATAAAACGATGAATAAGAATAAAAGAAAACGAGAAGATGAAATGAAAGAAAGGAAAAAGAAAATTAGATATTGAAAACAAAAGAAAGAAAGAAAGAAAGAAAGAAAGAAAGAAAGAAAGAAAGAATTTAATGGAGACAGTGGGAAGAGAGAAATAGAGTGGGAGGTTGAACAATAAAAATGTGAAGAGGAAGAAAGACAAGAGCGAACGATGAGCGGAAAGAAGCGGAAAGATATTGAAAATGAGTGAAAAAGAAGAGAATTAAAAATAGATTTAAAATAGAACATGGGAGAAAGAAAGAAAGAAAGAAAGAAAGAAAGAAAGAAAGAAAGAAAGAAAGAAAGAAATAGATTGTGAGAAGTTGGAAAAGAAAGAAAGAAAGAAAGAAATAATTATGAGGAGCTGGAAAAGAAAGAAAAAAAAGAAAGAGACATGTCGTTGTCAAAAACTGGACAGACAAAAAGGCGCACTTTAAACACGCACACACACGCACACACACAAACACACACGCACACGCACACACACACGCACACACACACTAAAAAAGGCGCACAGGAAACGTAGGCCCGATTTGGGGCGTGGGTTGAGTAAATGGACTTTACTGGACGAAGCAGTAAGCGGAGTGTCTTTTGGGGTCAGAGATGTGCTAATCACGAAGACAGATTCCGAGGGTCGGGGGGGTTGTAGTGGCGTTTGTGGGGGAGGGAGGGGTGAGATAAGAATCGGAATCAACTGACCAAGCCGACGAGGAGAGGGAATTGAAAGGAACTAAGAAATTAGGGAGCTTTGTGATTGATTAGTTGAGAAATGAGTTGTCCCTGAGGAATTAGATGAAATATATGGGGAGGAGGAAGGTAGAAAGAAGGAAGAATCAAATCGGAATGGGAGTGAAAGAGAAAAAAAAAGACGGTGAGGGGAGGGGGGGGGTCATCGGAGAAAGCAGGAGAATCTGGAAGGCAAGGAGAAGGATGAAGAGGCTGATGATGACTGAGAAGAGGAGTGAACACCGGTTAGTACAAGAAAGAACATTGAGAAAAAAAAGCTTTTTCAAATAGGACAAAAGTGGAGGGAAAAAAGAAAGGAGTGAGAGAAGAAAAAAAAAAAGAACAATGAATCTCATTCTGTTCATTATCTATCTATCGCTCATACAGTTCATTCAATTTTTCCTTCTTTCCTTCTTTTTTCCTTCCTTCTTTTTTCTTTCTTTCGTTGTTTTATCTATCTATCTATCTATCTATCTATCTATCTATCTATCTATCTATCTCAATCAGTTCATTGACTATCGTTCATTGATTTTTTATTTCTTCCTTTTCTTTCTTTTTTTCTTTCTTTCTTTCTTTTTTGAGTCTAGTAATTCATATCTATCTATCTATCTATCTATCTATCTATCTATCTATCTATCTATCTATCTATCTATCTCAATCGGTTCATTGATTATCGTTCATTGATTTTTTATTTCCTCCTTTTCTTTCTTTTTTTCTTTCTTTCTTTCTTTTTTTGAGTCTAGTAATTCATATCTATCTATCTATCTATCTATCTATCTATCTATCTATCTATCTATCTATCTATCTATCTATCCTGCTTTGGCCTCTTCATATCTGAGTCTGTTC
>CAHIKZ030002101.1:1235000-1405000 GCA_903632075.3 Acanthosepion pharaonis | reverse complement strand
CTTAGAAATTCACCATAAAACACACACACCGCATCTAGTAACTATATCCACACAAACTTGTATATGCACAAAAACTGAGTATTATTTACCATGTAATCGATTGCGAAAGAAGAACAACATATATAATACTTTTTTGTATTACTTCAAAGCTCCCCAAGAAAATTAAATTTCGGTATTAAGGAGTTAATGTGCCATTAAACAAATCAACCAATAAAAGGTGAAGGTTTTCAACCAGGAATCGTCTTACCCCCATCCGTGGCGTTCTTTTGTTCTTCGGACAATTCATCGAACAGCAAAAGTTTGGTGAGATTCTTCCATCCATGAAAGGCATCGCACCCAGCATAGTTTGTATCTCGAGGAACCCAGCTTCTTTGGCAATCTTGATGGCTTCTGTAATTCGATATTTCGCATATTAATCTCTCTGCTTTGGAATGTTTAGGAAGTTTACAAGGTTAAATTTATTAATAACACCAGTCGGCAAACGAACCCAGTTCGTTGTAAACATATTTACAAAAGCTTAGTTTGGTCTAGTACAATGTCAGAGTCGTGAACCGCTCAGAGAAGATTATTTTTACAAACCGGCGGACTACGGTAGGCGCTCAAATAGTTATTTACTAAGAGCCATTTACCTACTTAGCCTATTTATATTCGGACTATTTTCCTCGTTTTGGCTATTATTATTTTGATAACAACAACAAAGATTAAGACAATAATATGAATTAAAATATTACAAGTAATGATGACACCTCATCCCTGAAATTCGGACAGAAATTAAGCGTATCTTAATATGCGGCACTGGATAATCGACAAGATCCAATTCTGGTTCATGGCAATGGTCGGCCACATTTTGCCTGAATGACACTGCAGAAACTCCCCATCTTGCGATAAGAGACTTTGCCACATCCGCCTCTGATCATACGCCCGCTGATGACCACTTTTTTAAACATTGTGACAATATTCTTAAGCCAAAAGACATTCTGTTGCAAAGAAGATGCAGAAACTGCATTCAAAGATTTCTTGGCGTCCAACTATTTAGAGTTTTATATTAAAGTCATAAATAACCTTGTAACTCGATAGAAAAAATGTAGAAATATTCAACGTTCCTATTTTGACTGATTTCAACACTGTTTAAATAAATTAAGTCAGGAATAAAAGTTCATTCTAAAATCGGATATTATTTTCAGAAACAACCTCATATTATTTTGATTTCTTATGGGAATTAATTTTTAGAATTGGATGAATTATAATTTGAAATTTTTAGAATCTGGATCAAAACAGTTTTGCAATTTTAAATGATTTCCTTAGAATCGATTTTTTTCTCAAGAAAGTTTCCACGAAGATAAATAAACGTCTTATATGTGTTACAATTAGAGATTAGGAGAACAGGTACTACACTTTGATCCCAGCTCAACGAACAAGTAGTGAACTCTCGGTTGCGCTGGCGTCGGTTTTACAACCGATCCCGTCCTCCTTAATGCAATGAGGCTGCGGGTGGCTGTTTCCCGAGACCAGGTACCACTTTATAATATTTTCTGTTGCGTTCTGTCCGAAGACAGAAGCACAACTGAAAGATAAAATGTAGCTCGTCCGCCCGGAAGCAGATAATCTACTTTGTTCCCAGCCTGATGGCCAAGGAGTGATTATTAAGCTGGCCTCTCCACTTGTGACGCTAGGCCGTTTTTAACGTGAGGTACCCATACACATATATATGCAAACGGATCAAGAACAAAAATTGCCCAGTCTCCGCGACTACTGTCGCACCAGCATCGATATTACAGCGACCCAGTCTCTCTTAGTGCAATGAGGAAGGTGTTGCCTTAGGGGTGGAATCCCAGGGACCGGGCACCTTCTCACATCTCAAATGAGGAAAGAACAGATAATTAATATTTACTTGCCAACCCACCCTTGCAGGATATGACACAAGGTCAGTTTAAAGGGTGGAACCCAAAGAACATACAGGCGGACCATGTCCAAAAAGCAACTGTTTCCTGAAACCGGACACCTCTCAATAATATTTTCGGTTGCATTCTGTCCGCAGATATAGACACAACTGAGCTGAACTCTGTCCGAAGACAGAAACACAATTGAGAGATAAAATGTTTGCCCGACCGAAAGCAGATACTCCACTTTGATCCCAGCCTGGTGACCAAGGAGTGATTATTTAGCCGACCTCTGCACTTAGGCTGGATGTGACGCTAGGTCGTTTTTAACGTGTGGTGTCCATACACATATATATGCAAACGGGTCAAGAACAAATGTTTGCCCAGTTCCCACGACCACTCTCACACAGGCATCGATATTACTGCAACCCAACCTCTCTTAGTGCAATGAGGAAGCTGCTGCCGTAGGGTTGGAATCTCCGGGGGCGTGCGATTCTCTCCTATCATATGAGGAGAGAACAGATACTTCACTTTGATCCCAGCCAGGCGGCCATGGAGTGGAAGAAAATCGTAACATGAGTAGTATTTCCTCGCTCAATAAATACCGAATGTATCCATACTCGGAAACAGCTGAGTAGGGCAATCTTTTGGACAACGTAGATTTTGATGCTGTCTGTGATACAGTTGATGAATTTTTTTTATTCCCTTCCCCATCAATCCTCGAGCTTTTATGATCACATTTGTTATTTTAGTTTTCATAGCCGACGTTCTGTTGATCTCAATCGCCAGACCTTTGTAGTTGGACAGCTTTTCTCTAACGTTTTTGGGTGGCATTGTCATGTCGTTTAGCATACACCTCTTTTCTTGTCTCTCCTTGTCAACTATGTCAGGCCTGTTGGCTTTCATCTCGTCGTCAGTGTGTATTCCCAGACGGATGTGGCATTATTGTTGTCAGTGAGCGTGTTCGATTGATGTTCCTGCCACTTCGCAGACGTTTAGGTTTTCTATTCTACTTTCAGTTTAGGTATCCTACTGTGTTGTTTTGCCTGTGAATGAATTCGGTTTCTGCCAGTTTTCGGTAGCCTGACACAATAAGGTCGACAGTTTCCTAGTATACTTTCTACAGACCCAGAAATGTGGGTACTCTTTGATCTCGAATAAAAGAGGGGTTTGGAATAGGCAGTTATGCGTTCAGTGTAACGGGTTGCGTCTCTAAATACGTAACATTCACTTTCGCAAAAAGTATCCTTGAGAAAACATGAATTTATCACTAGTCCCCAATTCCCCTCAGCTATGGGTTAAATAGCTGCGCAGATTGGGCTCTCTACACTTTATTGGCGACCAGTCTAGAGAGGGTGTTCGATAAAAACATATATCTATAACTCCAGCAGCCTGAGTCACTTTGGGTATGTGTCAGACTATAAAATCGCTTAATGAATGAAATTCTATCGTCAGGTGTGTTACCCCATGGTGGAGATAACGTCTACTTTTGGGGGATAAACGGGTGGCGGGTTGGAAATTTCTTTCAAAATCGAAGTAGCGGTGGAAAGATCTGGGATTAGGTCAGATTAGTCTGCAATTCAGTTTATTTGAATGAAGTACTTGTCTGTGCACATTTTATTCTACGTCATTTTTTTTTTACCACAGATAAGCATAAGCCTCAAAAAGCCTGTTTTCTAATTGGCTACGTTTCTTATTCTTTTCTTCACAGATCATCATATATTGTTGTATGAAGCTATAATCTGATTGTGAAAAGGCATGAATAACATCAAAGTTTCCTGATCATGAAACAAATTTTTTTTTCTCGGATACGCTATTAAAATTATTTTTAAAATAACGAGGACACACGGCACGACTAAAATATTAACACAGGAAAATAATCTTCGATATCAAAATCTTTATTATAATTCATCTTGCTACTCCAGTTGTTAGTTCGACGACCTGTTGTTCACTGCCAATACTTCATAAATGAAACTATTATATATAAACTATTCCGTCTTGAGCACGTGAAAACACGGAAATGGCATATCAGAGACGGTACTGGGTTTCTCGGAGAAAATGAAAGAAAGAAAGAAAGAAAGAAAGAAGTGTTTAACGTCTGTTTCAGTGAAATGGAAAAAGTAGTCAATTTCAAATCTTTTCATTCGTACATCTTTAAAATAACGACCAGCATACATATTTATGATTGTTATTGCATTATTTTATCAAAGTTGTTAACTTAAAATATTTAACGATGCAATAAGAGAATTTCTACGGATATTTTATTGTCGGAGAACTTGCAAAAACTTTATTCAGTCATTAACTTAAGAATTAAGATTCATCAGAAAATTCAAATAGAGAAACCGTGAAATTTTCTCGGGTTTTCCTAATAAACTTTTTAATTGTGTTCTAATATTATTATTGTTATGCTTGAATAAAATATATTACTCATTCCTAATGAGTAAAGTGTCCTTTTTGTTAATTTTATATCAATCTCTTTCAGAATTTAACTTAAAACATTGTTTAAAATCTTGAACATGAAAGCAGAAGAGATGTGCTTACTTTTTTGCATTAGCTTGCGTTCGGCACTGGTTAATCGACGAGATCCAATTCTGGTTCATGGCAATGGTCGGCTACATTTTGCTAGAATGACACTGCAGAAACTCACTAACTTGCGATAAGAGACTTTGCCACATCCGCCATATTCCTCTGATCACACGCCCGCTGATGACCACTTTTTCAAACATTGTGACAATATTCTTAAACCAAAAGACATTCTGTTGCAAAGAAGATGCAGAAACTGCATTCAAAGATTTCTTGGCGTCTAACTATTTAGAGTTTTATATTAAAGTCATAAATAACCTTGTAACTCGATATAAAAATATAGAAATATTCAACGTTCCTATTTTGACTGAATTCAACACTGTTTACATAAATTAAGTCAGGAATAAAAGTTCATTCTAAAATCGAATATTATTTTCAGAAACAACCTCATGTTATTTTGATTTCTTATGGGAATTAATTTTTAGAATTGGATGAATTATAATTTGAAATTTTTAGAATCTGGATCAAAACAGTTTTGTAATTGTAAATGATTTCCTTAGAATCGAATTTTTTCTCAAGAAAGTTTCCACGAAGATAAATAAACGTGTAGGTGTGGAATAAGAGCCGGAAGTTGACACTTTTCAAAATAAGCGGTTATATACAATTACTGTAAACCTGAATGTATGTTATAAGATTGATGAAGCGACAGACGATTTTTTACGTAACTTTGGCCTTTTGCAGCATTTGTTAAGCTCATAGTATCTGATTTAAGTCCGGCGCTTCCTTTGATGTCTTTTCTACTACTCCACATCTTTTTTTTTTTTTTTTTTATTCTTTAATGGTACTTTTTGTGCATTAGATTGTCTTTTCCGGCGTTCTGTGTTTATTGATAGCCACAATAACTTTCCTTCTGTTTTATTCGTAAGGTGTATTTAATTTTTTGGTAGTGATGTTTCAGACACGTAAAGCTCTTTCTTGAAAAGTGCGGATAATTCTGTAGATCATGAGGCTCTTCTTTGTGTGGGTTACCCCACTTGTCTTTACTAAAAAAACCGTCGCTAGGGGACGCTTCTTAAGCCGATAAATAGGAAATGATTTTCTCTGTCACCCTCTTTCCTTTTTCTCTCTTTCGCACGTGGGGGAAAAAAGTGTCCCTCACTGGGGGCACGTTTATGTTCATTTACAAACTAGACAAACTTCATACACACAAACACATTCTCGAGTTTACATGTTTTTTTTTTTTTCTTTTATTGTCTTTGTAATACTTTTGTTAATATATACATTGTCGTTTATTTTATATACTGTTTTGTGTTATTCATTTATTACTCGGACTCACATTCGAGTCCGCAGTAATTGTTACGGGAAAAATGTACCAGGAGATACGTGTTTTCTACATAAACTAGCATTTTTGCAAGATTTGTCGATGTGTGTGGCATGTTATCGAATGCGTTCGTGTAAAGAGGCTGGTCACAGGTTATTTGAAATCTTGCAGCATGGCTCTCTTAATGAACTGCTGACTCTTGTATTCGTAACCTCTTTTTTTTAAAAAAAACATCCCTTCTGTTCTGTTGGCAATAAGTTATTCTTATCGTGGCAGCTATTGGTCCTCTCGGCAATCGTGGACGTAATGTTGCTAGCAGTAAGTTATGGGTCTGTGATTCTTCAGATTCTACGTCTCCTAATATCATTTGGGAGCAGGCACGTGATTTCCCCAAGTGAAGCATTTGGTACAGTTTTTCTTTATGGCGACATTGTATACCCGTACGAGGATAATGGGCAGATTCTTTTTCCAGAAGTTGGCACTTTTGTCTATACATACTGGCACTTTTGTCTATACATACTGTCTTTCATTTGTTGGTCTTGTTGGTAGTAGACGCTGGTATTAGTAGTAGTAGTAATTGTAACAGCAGTAGTAGTAGTGGTATTGTTTTCTTCTGCTTTCTGATCAGCACAATCCTGTACGTAGTCATTGCCCGAGACCTGGGATGGGGACGAAAGATAATAAATATGTGCATTCTATTAGCACAACCTCAGACCTTAAATGATACTTACTATGTACGGTATGTATTTTCTTTGCATCGATAATACTCTCTCAAGTTGATGAGCATTTCCACACTGCAATTTAAAAAAAAAAACTTTTTTTAAACAGGGGCTATCGAAGATTTTGTTTACATTCTTGTCTCTATCTTTGTTTTTTTTTTAGCGTACCCCGGGATCCAATCATCATTGGTATAACAATAGTTGTAAGGTACCACGCATTTTCAATGTCAGTTTCAAGATACAATCTTATCTGATGACACTGCCATATCGATCAGAAGGTATTTTTTTTGTTTGTGGTCTGTTAAATTTAACATATTAATTTTCTAATCGTAGCTTAGATGTGGCACTATGTGAAAAGTATGGAGCACTATTAGCTTTTTGTATGTCTGTTAGTATGAATGTTAAATTCCCAAGCAATAGTGATCTTCTGGTTTCATATTAATGGTTCAGGGCTATGAATTTTTCAGCATGTAGTACTAATTAATAGGAGTAGATAGGTTCGTCTATCGTCCGGTTCACACTTCTCCCCGGTCTTTTGAACAGGAGTGGAAGTTTATTCTTTGTTCCCTGTTTAAGATTGGTTTTGCAGTTCCATCTAAAATCTTATCCTTGTCTTTCACTTCCGGTGACCCCTTGTATACCTTCCAGTGAATATACTGCCCAATTTTATCTTAACGATCTTTGCATTCCTTCAGTGTAAAGATTGGAGAGTCAAACATTAAGTGGTCAATAGCCTCAATATGTGGTTCACAATAATCTACATATTGAATTTGCAAATTTTCTTTATTATTGTGAAGAAATTGACTGTTGGACAGGCGGGACAGGAGAAGTGTACTTACCTTGTGTTGTTGAAATGCTTACGAAACAAAAACTTGTTATTTTCTATACTAAACCTTTATAGCTACAGTAGTCACTTGACAGGGTTACCATGTGATCCCTGAAGTTGCATAAAAGGCGAGGAAATCTATCTCTTTTTTTTTATTTAAATTTACCTTCCATGTTAACAGACGGTTATACGTCGCGGAAAAGTGGCAATATATTTCGCAATTCAAGTTAAGTGCTATTGCTTTTTTGTCCTCGATGTGTGGATCGGCAGCATGTTTGCCTGATAATTCCTGGGGAAAAGGCTTTGGTCCTATGCAACCAGTATAAACGCCTCCATCTCTCTTTTTAGACGTGTGTTCTTCATCCACTAATAGATTTTATATTTATTTACATCCGCATCGTTACTTCCGAGTGCATATTGATCACATGAGTATAACCCATGCCTCTGGGTGTCTTTTAAATTGTTTAACCCTTGCGTCTTAGCATGATTTAATAATAATAATAATAATAATAATAATCTTCTTCTTCTTCTTCTTCTTCTTCTTCTTCTTCTTCTTCTTCTTCTTCTTCCCAAGTCTGCGGAAAAACCTAAGAGAGGTAGTGGTGTGGTGTTATGGGTTCATTTCACGATTTGTTTTTCTAACTCCCATAACATCACTAGCGTTACATAGACAAAGATAATCTAAGGCTGTACTTATCAAGGCAATTTTTTGTATTTCTCTTAAGCTGGGATTTCCAGGGATTTTTTTCAATTTGTTGTTGTGTTCCTTTTTTTATCATTCCAAGCGCACCTACTATAACTAGTAATATTCTTGTTTTCAATTTCCACATTTTTTTCCATTTCGATTTCCAGGTCGTTATACTTTGATAGTTTATCAAATTCCTTGGCTGCTATGTTACAATCCTCTGGGCAAGCTATATCAATTAGTAGGCAAGTTTTTTTCTTTTCGGTTTTTGACAACTATTTCCGGCCTATTTGCTTCACTTTCCCTGTCTGTAAAGATGGTGTAATCCAATAGAATTGTGATGTCTTCTATTTCTGTAACCGGTGCTGGGTGATGTTCATACCAGATTTTTGTTAACCTCTTTTCCAAAGTATTTGCACATTGTCCAGTGTAAATATTGCCTCACTCTATCGTGAAGACATTTATATTCATTTGGCGCCAATACAAAATATCCTGAGATTAGATAGTCTCTATGGTTTCCTGATAATTGTCACAGAACATGCATTATTATGTATGATGTTTCCCTGAAAGTTCCTAGTGAAAAGACTCTGGTCTAGCGAAGCAAGAATAAAGCCTTCCGTTTCAGTCCTTAATCCAGATTCTCGTAACCATCGATGAGAGCTAACTTTATCAACATTGGCTTTATTAGCCTCGTTCTGGATATTGGTCATGCAGAGCTTTGTTTTCCCAGCGTTGTTTCATCTGTTCAACAGCTTTATACTTGGCTTTCGTTTTCATAATTTTTGCTGCAACAGTCGGTTCTTGGGTTCTGTTTTGGTTTTCTAAAGAATCTATTAAATCTAAATCTTTTGTATTTATAATTTTCTTTCATGATTGAATATTTTTTTCTTTCTGTTTTCTTATTGTTTGACTAACTGTATCATCCAGTCCTTTGTTGTTTTCATGTATATTAGTAAACCAATAGTTGTTGTTGATGCTATTATTATTATTATTATTTCTGATATTATTATTATTATTATTATTATTATTATTATTATTATTATTATTATTATTATCTCTGATATTATTATTATTATTTCTGATATTATTATTATTATTATCTCTGATATTATTATTATTATTATTATTATTATCATCATCATCATTCGATTTCTGCTATGGACACACTACCTACCAAGTCTGCGGAAAGACCTAAGGCAGGTCGTGGTGTGTTGTTATATACATTTTAATGTTAATTTTTTTTTTTTTTTTTTTTTTATCTCCGATGAAGTTGCTAGCGTTACATAGACAAAGTTCTCCTTAGTGTGTGTGCTGTACTTAATAAGACAATTTTCTGTATGTCTCTTAAGCTGGGGTTTCAGGATTCTTTCAATGTGTTGTTTTGTTCCATTTTTTATAATTCCAAGTGCACCTATTACCACTGGTATTATTCTTGTTTTCAATTTCCACATTTTTTCTATTTCAATTTCCAGGTCTTTGTATTTTGATAGTTTTCAAATTCCTTGGTTGCTATGTTACAATCCGCTGGACAAGCCATATCAATTAGTAGGCAAGTTTTTTCTTTCTGGTTTTTGACAATAATGTCCGGCCTATTTGCTTCAATTTTTCTGTCTGTGTGGATGGTATAATCCCATAGAATGGTGACATCTTCTATTTCTGTAACCGGCGCTGGCCGATGTTCATACCAGTGTTTGCTTACACATTTTCCAAAGTGTTTGCACATTGTCCAGTGTAAGTATTGCCCCACTCTATCGTGACGATTTTTATATTCATTTGGGGCAAGTATAGAACATCCTGAGATTAGATGGTCTATTGTTTCTTGGTATTTGTCACAGAACCTGCATTTTGGATCCACATTATTATGTATGATATTTGCCTGAAAATTCCTAGTGAATTTATTATTATTATTATTATTATTATTATTATTTCTGATATTATTATTATTATTATTATTATTTCTGATATTATTATTATTATTATTATTATTATCTCTGATATTATTATTATTATTTCTGATATTATTATTATTATTATCTCTGATATTATTATTATTATTAGAGTTTTTAAAATTATTTAAGGAGATTTTGTCTGAATCAGTGCGATAAATTAAACAGTCAATAAGAAAAAGGTTTAAGGAGAAAACGAAAAATATGATTTTACAAGAATAAAAGGGATTGGATACGTATTAATTTTAAAGATAAGTAAGAAGCAAATGTTTCTCATTTCCTATGAAAATATCTTATCCTTTCGTTATCTTATCGACATTATCTGTGTGTTTAATTTATTTTTTTCATAAAAGCAAGAACAATACTGAAAGCCTATGTTGTTTAAATAGTTGGATGCTTGGATGAGAATATATAGTGAAACAAATAGATATAATATACATTAAGCAAGCCGGTTTGAGGTTTGAAAAGAAGAAAATTGCATTATTTCTTTTTTTAAGATAAATGGTCAAGATTAAAAAAAATGAGTGGATATGAAAAAAATAGGCCGCTGCTATTAGCTGGTTACTCAAGTTATAAAAGGAATACAGGTTCGATTCCTGCCAGGTGGCATAATTTCTTTAAAAAAAACTTTCGATTTCAAACTTGTTTCTTGAGATATTTGCCAACGAATGAGAAATGTTTTGTTTCATTGAATATTTCAAATAGTCTGTCTATTTTAAAGATATGAAATTTGTATAATTAATGGGTGAGATGTGTTATTTGAATAATCATTAAGTAACCTGTTGAATGATTGGGACCTGTGCAAGAACATAGGTGGTGAACCTGTAAACAGATACAGGAATCTACAGGTTGTTAACGAGGAAGGAAGGATTGTGTTAACGATAGGATGTTTTCCATATCACCATAATCAATCTCTTTAAATCTAGAGTTAACCGCCATCTTTCCTATCTATCCTCATAAACTGCACTTCTGACCTCCTCCTCCTACGCTCATATAGCAAACTTCTTCAGTAACCATCTGCCTTGAGTGGCTCATGTGCCTTGTATTGGATAAACATTAATTAAAAAAAAAGGTGAAAAATGTGTCACAACCGGCGACAGCCTATCCACAATGGCCATTGCATTAAAAAATAATTGCTGAAAAATAGTCAGCTTTTTCCGACTTTATTTATTTATTTGTTCTTACAACGGAGTCGTTAAATAAGATGGCTGCCAGTTGTTGAAGTGTATGATGGGAAGTGGTTAGTGTTTGTGAGGGAGTGTGTGGCAGTGGAGAAGAGAGAGGATTGTTCGAGTAAATGTTCGTTGGATGATTGAAGTGGAAAAAAAAAGGGGGGGAGAAAGGACGGACGCAGGTCGGGTTGTGGTGATTGGCTTGTCTGTTTACGACAGGAGACAGGAGTTGTTTGCCGAGCAGAGAAGATGCGAAGAAAAACCGCCTTTGAATTGAACTTAATGGGTTGTAGGAAGATTCCTAAGCATGACAGCAGGTGCCCGCCGGGAACGCACACACACACACGCGCGCGCGCCCTGCTACGCACGCATACACATTAGACGCACATGCAGGTATCAGAAGAAACACTTGTGTGCAAAATGTATATGTCTATACAGAAATGGATTCAGCACAAATTGTTTCTTTGAATTCAATGGCATGCATACATTTTTAAAGGAAAACTATGTAGATACATACATACATATATATATATATATATATATATATATATATATATATATATATATATATATATTGATAATATTGGTGGTCAATATATATATATATATATATATGTATTTCAAGACGATAAAATGCAGGTAGAGCTCTATGTACAAGACAGAGCAGGAATATAATATAAGATGCTAAAACACTAATATTCCATGGTTATAATTTATAACATTGGAATCGTAATCATGATCCATTTGATCAGACCTACGGATTCCAAAAAGATTTTTGGAATATTTGTATTTGAGCCTTTTATATTATATATATATATATATATATATATATATATATATATATATATATATATATATATAAATCGACTCTCCCGTCGAGTTTCGACGTATGAGGGTCAAGCAGATCAGTTTCCTGAAACCGACAGCTCGACACCGGCACATGAGATTCGATTTTAGTGGTGAAGGTTTCGTGCAGGACCAGCCACACTTTTTGAAGGGACGAATACAGAGACCTAGTGCACCGAATGCCATAAGGTCCCCAAACGACCCTCCGCAGTTTTTGAATTCAGAGTTGTCCTTCTCCTAGACCATATATAAATATAGATATATATATATATATATATATATATATATGGGCGGGGGTGTTTTCGGGTAGCAATCCCTCTTTTATGCAAGTTTAGTAAGAAATGACTGACGACCTCACAGCCGCATCGCGTTCAAACACCGGTTGCAGTACGATCAACGAAGTTAAGCAACGTTGCGCATGGTTAGTACCTATGGGTGACCGTTTGGTAATTCCAGATGCTATTGGTGTAATGTATAATTGTTAATCGGAGAGCCGAGTTCCAATTCCTTTTGGGTTCGTTATATTCACTTACGCACAAGTACACTTGGTATGGTGTGCACCCATCTCTTCTCCTCACAGCTATGGGTTAATTAGTAAAACTTTTATCACTAAAGAATTAATATCTAAAAAAAGTTCTTACACTTTAAAAATATTTTCCGGCTTTAAATTATCTGCAAATGTACGTCGTGAAAACGAACCAATCAAACATATATATATATATATATATATATATATATATATATATATATATATATATATACACACACACACATATATATATATATATATACACACACACACACACACACACACACATATATATATATATATATATATATATATATATTAGAACGTTCCGAAAGTAATTATGTATTTCGCTGCTGTGAATTGTGAGTTAACCTATTCAGGCAGAACCTAAGTTGAGCTGTACGAAACAATGTCTAAAATTAGTTTATAATCTATTTTAACTGACAATGTGTCGTTTACGCTGCATTTCAGGGTTTAAATGCCGATAAATTGAAAAGAGGAAGTGTGGTTGTATCATGTGCATTCCATCCACCTACCAAAGTCTTTTAATCAGGAATACCAATCTTTCATTTTGGATCGCACTGTTACAGATGATCCATTTTTTTTCATGGCAACAAAGTCGAGAAAAAATACTTATCACAAAATTAGGAACTAATGCTAACACCAAAACCAAGAAGTCATCCACAGAGCTTTGTATCTGGTGGAATATGAAACGTATCGTTCATTACGAGCATGTGGAACATGGAAGGACCATCCCTGTAGACATTTATCGTCAGCAACTTGGTCAGGAAAACGAACTATTACAACGAAATACTTTGATACACAGAAATGATGTTATTCTCCAGCGTGATGGATACCTCGAGGTGGTGTAATGGTTAGCAAGCTTGTCTCGCTAGA
This sequence comes from Acanthosepion pharaonis, assembly GCA_903632075.3. NCBI lineage: Eukaryota > Metazoa > Mollusca > Cephalopoda > Sepiida > Sepiidae > Acanthosepion > Acanthosepion pharaonis. Next base: position 1,391,656 of record CAHIKZ030002101.1, on the reverse strand, counting down.
ACAATTGCGACTGAGTAGTGAGTTCGATCCTCACTGGGTGCCCCTTTCTTTCGGCCTTGTGCCACATCTAAGCTACGCATGGAAAATCATTATTCTCCGGCATGATAATGCAAAAGCACACTCTACTAAACAAAACTGAAGAAAAAAAATAAGATCGTTAAGATGGGAGGACCTTCTACATACCCCATGCTCAGTAGATTTGACATGGACAGATTCTTTTTTGTCTCGATCGCTAGAACATTTCATAAATGACAGAACATTCAGAAACAAAGAATTCTTTCAAATTGTTGTCGAGGTGGACCGTGTTTTAAACATAAAATCGAAACTTCTCGTTAGGCTGCGGTTATTCAAAATGGTGATTGAATTTTTGATAAATAATGCATAAATAAATTTAATTCAAAGGTCCTTTTTATATCCTTATTGGCAAAAATGTAATTACTTTTCGAACAGCCAAATATAAGACAAAATACATGGATAAAATCATTATTTATCTGAAGAAGTTTACTTCTGGGTACGAAACGCGTTAACTTAGGAGTTTTTTTTCCATTTTGTCAATCGATTGCCGACCATTAGTCTAATATATAGTTATATATCATATCTAACACGATTTCAAAAAAATCAGCATCCCTAACCATATGTCCCAAGAACTAGGACTCAAGATAAGTCTTTTCAAAACAGATACTATGTTCTGGTATTAGAATGAATGCAGTGATGTCACCTACATTGAATCCATAAAAATTCAGAATGTTGAATTAATGATTATTAAACAGTTCAAACTTGCTCCTCTTCTAAAAGATCCTACCATTTCTACGAGCACCAAGGCAAATCTCATCAGCGCCATTTTCCTACCAACGCTGACATATCAGTGCCAGACATGGCCCCTAACAAAATCCCTTAGGAGACTGATCACTTGTGAGATGAAATACCTGAGGAAAGCAGTGAACAAGACCAGGTGAGACAAGATCAGGAATGAGACAATAAGAGATATGGTAGGAGCAATACCAATCATACAACACATCGAACGACAGAGGATCAAGTGGTTCGGACACCTCACTCATATGCCTATCAATCAACTAGCCTCAGGTACTCTGGTTGGAGAGCGAGAGGCAGACCAAGAAGACGCTGGAGCGACTCAGGGGCAGACAATCTCAGAGCCCACGAGATATCTCTCCTACAGGTCACTCGCCTTGCCGTTTACAGGCGTCTGCGTCTTCCCGCGACGCCTAACAGCACAAGCGGAAGGAAAAACTAAACTGTTCAAATACTGCGGTATATGGATGTGTTATCGCATATTTACTACAGAAGATACGGAAATTAAACATAGAATAGGCTGAGCTAGGGGTAGATTCACACAACACTGAAAATTGTAACAAAACTAAAGCATTGACCTAAAAACTCTAGTCCTGTCCTTAAATAGTCTTGTCAGACTTTCATATCGATATCATGGCTGACACGATACAAGTTCAGAAATATCTAAACTGTCACCTGTATACAACCGCTTCCTCAGATCAATGGCTGAAAATGGATTCAAGCCAGTGAAGTATATAGGTCTTAGCGAGGACTATAGTTATTCGAACCTCAGTTTGACGTTACAGAATCACGAAGAACTGCACTAAATAACAGAAGCCACATCACTTGAAGGCTTTCAACAGCAGCATCAACTAAAATGGATATTTTACGTAACTTGAAGAGAAAATAATGACATTATCAAGATGCTGACTTTCCAAATTACTCCAATGAAAAGGTAAGGAAGGAAATCCCCAGCAATATTGGAAAGAACTATAACCTCTACTGGACTCGAGAATCGTATTTTCCTGAAAAAAAAAAAAACTCTTTTAATAGTAGAGGCTTCTATAAATTTCAAGAAACAGCCGCAGATGGTGCTCGGTTAATGAATGACGAATGTTTCCTTATTAAGAAATTTCCCATTTTACCATATGCACTATGGCTGCTTGGCGTTTGCTTACGTTTGTATAAACAATACGCTAGATTTGGCCGGCTTATCCCATCGAGTGAAGATGGCTCAGTGGTAGAAACTTTGACTGACAGCAAATCTCTTGGGTTTCGATCCGGGCTTGAGGCATTCTGTTGTCTAGTCGCACTGAGCAGCTGCGAAACAGTACTGTCTGCGAATAGTATATATGTATAGAGTACAATGGGTAAATTCTTGCCAATTTTTTTTAAAATTTCGCGCATGCGCGTTGTTTGTTCTTGATTTTGTTGACTGCACAGTATAATAGGGCCAGTTAGGTACTGTCTGTGAGTAAAAGAGCACCTTGTCGCAATTCATTCCGCTAGAAATTCAGAAACGGCATGCTGTACTGCTTGGCATTCGCACCGGAAGCTCTAATACGAACATTTCAGTGTTCTTTGGTGTCATTCTGAGGACAATGAGAAGGATTCGAAAGGCGCTGGATGAGTCTAATGGTGATTACGAAGACTTTTGGTATGATCACAAGAGATGGCTATGTTATGCTTCCATTCAATTTCCCATAGGGCATCAGACTGAACACGATGGCCTGCATAAACTGCCTTGAGGAAGTAGTGCTGCCCTGGGTCAAGAGGGTGGCAGCAACAGGACTCTGAAAATGTACTCTTTAGTATTTCTAGATATTTTAGTGTAATTTTGGTAAATATATCTGTTAAAATGAGATGTTATTTTCATGTTTGCGTAATTTAGGCGATAATTTATCCATCGCACCCCGTGTGTGTGTGTGTGTGTGTGTGAGAGAGAGAGAGAGAGAGACAGAGAGAATGAGTGTGTGCTTGTGTGTGTGTGTGTGTGTGTGTGTGTGATAGATAGTTTGTGTGTGTGTATGTGTGTGTTTACACTTGTAAGTTTATGTACAAGTAACTAGAATGATTTGATTGATCTGTTATTTACGGTTTATCACCCTTTTACAGATTATTTAAAGATTACACAAGCTGCGACTTCTCTTGAATATAGACAACATTTGGCATCGTGCTGTTATCAAGTACCCTCAGACATGGTTGCTACGTTAGGAGATGAAACTCCAGCTTTGTCAATAGTGTAAAAGTGGGCAGCTGAATTTAGGAGATGAAGGTGACCCAAAGTCTGGACGTCCTGCGACTGTCATCATAGAGGAAGACATAGTAATGGAAGACAGGCAATTGACTATAAGTCAAATAGCCAATGCTATTAACATATTCCGTAAGAGTGTTAAGAATATTCTGCACAATGAACTTGGCATGACTAAGGTTTCTGCTCGGCGGATGGCACGTCTTCTGACACCTGATTAAAAACGCACCCGTCTAATGACATCAGAGGAAAATCTGTCATTGTTTGAGGCAGGTCCAGTTGATTTGCTCGAACATTTCCTAATCTAGAATGAATGTTGGGTTCATCATTTTGAATCAGAGACAATCCATGCAGTGGAATCACTCCTTCTCATTTGCTTCAAAGAAGACCAAGGTCGTTTCGTCTGCAAATAAGTTGATGGCCTCACTCGCTAGAAAGTTAAAATATTGTTATACCAGAATTCATTCACACAGAGGCATTTATATTATTTTCTATATTTTTTATTAAAAAATTACGATCAACATTAAATATCTATTTCTCATCTCTCTCTCTCTCTCTCTCTCTCTCTCTCTCATATATATATACATACATGCATCTCTCTTATATATATTGTTATATATTATATATAAATGATGAATTGCTTTGGTTAAAATATTTTTAGCAATAAATATTAAATTTGATCTAAAAACTATTGTAGAAAATAGTAAAAACTGACAGGAAAATTTAATTGATGAAACTAAGATGTAATTTTCGGATATACGTTCGATCAACGGAATTCTGTAAATTTTACAATATCTTTCGCTAAACACTTTCAAATTTTACAATATCTTTCACTAAACACTTTCAAAAGCCACTCAAGTTCTTAATTGATTATCTGATTTGCTTTTTTACCGTTTATCAACGGTGTTATTTAAGGCAAAAAAAAAATTAGATTGTAAGAATAATTCGTCTTGTTTGTTTGTATTTTTTGAGGTTGAATATTGTATTAACAATTTTTGAGAACGACAGTGACTATTTTAGAAACAATTTCTACTATTTAACCCATAGTTTGGGATAAAAGATAGATTCATGCCTTTCCTAAGGGAATTTAAGTGAATGTAACCAACCCGACTGGAATCCGAACTCGGCTCTCTGATTTCTCATTGCAAGTAGTTGCCACTCATGGTAGAGGGTTACTAAATGAGATGTCTGAAAAAAAAAAAGGTATGCAGGAAGTGAAGATTATGAGGATATGGAGGATAGATAACGACTGACTCCAGACATGAAGAGGTTATGATTGTAGTGTACGTGGAAGCGCCAAGTGGGACTTTGTTCCACAAAGTAGTTCTTGGAGTTATTTTAGTCTGTTAATTATCTCTCTCTCTCTTTCTTTCTTTCTTTCTTTCTATATTTATATATCACTATATATGTTTATATGTATGTTAAAATTCAGATACAAATAAAAATATATTTGTAAAAGGACAATATGAATTCTTGAGAGTGTCGCTAACGCATAGTATGTGTGTGTGTTGTTAGAGGTATATTTACAGGGCACGTTTGTTCAAAACATTTATAGAAATAATTTCAGAAATCTAAAAATACCAGAATTTAGTCAAACAGTTTTTGCTTACCAAACTTATAACACCCGGTCTGCATAATGACTGTACTTGAAAATAAGAAGAAACAAACATAAGACAAATTATTCAGAAATTCAATCCCGATATACAACACCGCATTCGAAAATTGGAAAGATATAATGAAAGTTGAGTAGACAAACATTGTCGGTGGAATTTTATAAAATATTATGTCATATGTTTGTATGAAATCTTGCTGCCAAAATATATATACACTCACACACACACACACACATATATATATATATATATATATATATATATATATTTCAATTTCTGAATATGGTGTTGTACATCGGAATTGAAGTTTTATATATATATATATATATATATATATATATATATATATATATATATATGAATAAAAACGAAAGGAAAACTCATCTTAGCGGACGCGATTCAATCTCTGAGGGATTATCAAGGCAAATGATGTGTATTTTGGAAGAAATCCTCTTTTAATCAAGTTAAATAAAAAAACGACATTTGTTGGCTGCCGGGTCATGTCATTTAATTTGGGCCCCAAACACAATATCACTATAATATTCAGAAAAGAAAAAACTTGTTTTACAAATAACCGCAGCACCTTGTCAGTAGTCTTTAACGAAATATATATATATATATAAAAGGATCAAACACTAATATTCCATGGTTATAATTTATTACATTGGAATCGTAATCACGATCCAATTCATCAGACTTACAAGCCTTTTATATTATATTCTTACTCTGTCCTGGACATTGAGTTCTACCTGGATTCTATCCTCTTTGGAATTTATGTATATATATATATATATATATATATATATATATATATATATATATATATATTGACCACTAATATTATCAATATCTATCTCTCTCTCTGTCTCTCTCTCTCTGTCTCTCTGTCTCTCTGTCTTTATATATATATATATATATATATGTGTGTGTGGATAGATAGATAGAGAGAAAATAGTAAGGGTATTTGTCGTATTCTCTTAACGCAAAAACCTATGTTGAATTTTGAAACAGGAATTGTTCCTATTATTATTGTTAGAAATCCGAATTTTCGCCACTTAGCAATCAGTTTTAATTAACACTTTTGCTGGAATTGGAGTCGCTTTGGAACCGATTACTTTGGCCTCTACTGAGAATCGAACCCAGTACCTTATCAACAATCGGTTCCGTTATCTTGATTATCCATCGGCAGGCGCCTACCATAGTGTTTGGTGTCATCATTTGCTCACTTACCTCGTAAGGATATTTTTTTAAGAAATGTATTTTAGATGAATTATGTAACGTAGGTTAATTTCCTTTACCGGTTCGAGCCATTACCGAAGACATGTAATACATTATGTAGAAGGGACGAGAAAAAGATAAAGAAGAACAGATAAAATAAGAAGAGGATTAAAAGAGAGAAGTAGAAGAGACAAAGACAGAAAACAAAGAAGGAGAAAGAGAGAGGAAGGGAGGATTTAGAGACAGTGAGTGAGGGGGGAAAGAGAGAAATGAAGGTTTGTTCTTTTCTCACTGCAGGTTTCATCTATTAGCGACACCCACTCTCCGTCACCTTTCGCTTCAAGAGAATCACTAAAGAGGCTACAATCATTCGCCTGGACACGTGACTACTATAATCACGTAACCCCGTCTTTCGGCGCGTGATTGTATGCACGAATAAAAACACTTCAAACGGCAAAATGTCTGACCAAAAGAAAAGCGAGGTTTCTGTGGCAGCAAATAAATTATGACAACAGCGACCGCCATGACGCTGCTGGGGATGACGACGATGTTAACGATAGTGGATAGATTAGAAGGAAGATAAATACTACTACTACTACTATTATTATTATTATTATTATTAATAATAATAATAATAATAGTAATAACTGTACCATCTGTCATAAGAATAACATTGATAATAGCACAAATTGTCACAATGTATATTACAAAAGAAAAGCTGATTCTCTCTGTTCGCCATATATTGTATTCATCGACATGGTTTGAAAATCGCTTAAGGTGTGAAACTGTTAGTCACAATGGAGTCTTGCTTCCTATGTCTATACTGTCAATGTCTATAAACGTTCTATCTCCAATACTGACCACTCTTCTCGCATACATATAGCAAATTTTAAATATATATTCTCAAGAGGAATAGATAGGTTCGTCTGTCGTCCGGTTCACACTCCTCTCTTTCGAACAGGAGTAGAGGTTTATTCCATGTTTCCTGTTTAAGATTGGGCTGCCGGTTCCTTCTAAAGACTTTCCATTCTCTTTTAACTCCCAGTACCTCCATGCGTCTTAATGGCATTACTGCCATGCTTGGGTTGAATTGATATATATATATATATATATATATATATATATATATATATATATATATATATATATATACATTTCATTAAAAACGACTGACAAGGGGTGCTTTTATTTAGTTAATTTCTCGTGTGATCTAGTAATTTTTTTCTTTTCGGATGATAAATTATATAAAAATTGTCCGAATGTTCTTTTTATCCGAGCATTTTCGGCTATACATTTAGCCATTTTCAAGGATTATGAAACATTTTATAAAACATACATACAATAAACTATTTCTAATTTTAGCAGTTAAAATATTTAATCCTTAAAAAATGTCTAAATGTATAGCCGAAAGCGCTCGGATAAAAGAATATTTGGACAGTTTTTATATAATTTATCATCCGGAAAGAAAAAAATTATTAGATCGCATGAGAAATTGTATAAAAAACTAAATAAAAGCACCTTGTCAGTCGTTTTTAATGAAACGTACATGAAAGAAGGATTTCTGCCTAAATACACACACACACACACACACACACACACACACACACACACATATATATATATATATATATATATATATATATATATATATATATATATATATATATATATATATATATATATATTTTGTATTGTTTGATTTTCATTGTTTCACGCGCATTCGACTCGATGACGCGTCCATCTGAAGTTTCAAGAAATTAATGGATTCTAAGCCTACCGGAAAAAAAATGGTAAAAATTGCTATATGTATATAAGTGTATAAAAATTGTAGTTTCTCTATGTGGGAATTAGATGATAATGTATATTCGTAATTGTGTATGTGTGTTAATGTGTGCGTGTAGATGGCATTATGCTTCTGGGGTTTTCGCATGTTAATTTGGGGTATGTTTTTACGTAAGTACCATTTGTTTTAGATAAACATACGTTAGATCCGTTAAGAATTGATTCAATAAAGGTAGGCTATGTAATATAATGTTTTTGACGCGTGTTTATAGTTGATAGTATTGTTGTTATTAGTCTCTCAAAGTGCTTTCTACTTAAATAATTGTGTTTTTTTTTATTAGGGTGGCATTAGTAAAATTAAAGTAATGGCCAGTTTTCTTCCTGTGTATTACGATAGAGTTTGAATGGTTGTCTAAATGTAAATCTCTTTAGTATTCTTAGGTACAGGTTTTGTAGATCAGTAATTCAAATGCCGGCACTTATCAAATAAATTGTTTACTATGTGAAATTTTTATATCGGAGAGGTATCACGTGATCTTGCGGCATGAAGAGACTTTCCTCTTTCTTAAATGACAATCCAAACCAAAACTGTTGCCGGTTTCTGGATTCTGAGGAATTTTTTTTTCTGAAGCAGCAGAAAGTATTGAAAGAACACGATCATTTTGATGATTAAAAATCTGTTCATCAGAGTTTGTAGCGTGCCATGACGAATCCGTTTCAGCAACTGCTTGCTTCTTTGAAGCCTCTTTTTCAATATGGCCGCTGAAAGAAGCTGTGTCTCCGTTATCTTGTAGGGGTGACATCCCTAGATCATTTCAACATAGCCTCTACATAGCGCTCTCCAATGTTCCGGCCTCCTTAGTCAATTTTCTTATTGACCTTCTTGGATTTTTTTCACACAGCTCTTTAATGGCTTTTGACGCTCTGGAGGTGCAAGGATGTCCTGGTCTTGGTCTATCTTTGATGGAGGATGTCTCGTTTTATCGATCGATTGTTCTTTTAACACGAAAACATATTCCTATTACGCTACCTACAATCATATCAAAACTCAAAAGTCTAAATAACATTCTTTGACTTAAATCTTGTAAATACTTTCAAATACTAAAAAAATTAAAATTTAGAAGCGAAGGAAATATACAGTAAATAAAAAATAAAAAAATAATTAAAATACGAGGTGTGTAAGAAAAGAAAGCGGACTGAAGTCACAATAAATTCATGTCAAATCCAAGCTACAAGATACAAGTTTTGCCTTTCTAAATTATCCCCCCCCCTCGAGTTTAACTCATTTTCCTGTTCTTCTCCCCCAGGAACATCTTGATGGCTTCAACATTCGGAAAACAGCTCCCTTTGATGACCCCCTTGAGCTTGTAAAAGAAAAAAAAATCACGCGTTGTCTGGTCGGGTGAGTAGGGAGGTTGCTCTAGCACGGCAATGTTAAACTCAGGAAGATACTGCCGGATGCTCAGGGCGTTGTGAGCCGGCGCGTTGTCGTGGTGAAGCAACCAGGACTTGTCTTGCCACAACTCTCGCTTCTTCACTCGCACTGAACGAAGCAAACGCCGCATGATTTTTTTGTAGACATGTTAGATGGTCGTCTGACACTGTGGCAAGAACTCTGTGTGGACGATGCCCTTCACATCGAAGAACGCGATCAACATGAGTTTGACTTTGAACTTCGACTATCTTGCTTTCTACGGCCTTGGTGACTCCGGACTCTTCAACTCAAAGATCTATGACTCATTACTGGTGATGACACTCCCTAGCAAGTCTGGTGTTGTTTCAAGACGCTCGAGCATGTCTTGACATACCTGTATGTGCCAGTCATTGTTTGACAGCTTCGGTATTATCTTCGCGCAGATCTTCCGCACGCCCTAATCTTCGGTGATAATCTCCCAGACTTTGTCGCGGTTCATGCCCAGCTTACCTGCGATAAGTTGAACAGTCAGCCGACGATCGCTACGTACCACCTGCCTCATGCGTCTAACGTTGGCCCCGTTCCTGCTCATTGAAGACATTCAGCGTCCTTCTTTGAACCTCTTGTGCCACTTGAAAACCCGGGTGCGCGACATCTCTTATCACCATACACTTGCTGCAGTTGGCTGAGTGCATCTGACGGACTAGAAACCTCCGATTGGTTCTTTGCTCTGTGCCCATCGCTTGAAGGTCTAGAACTGAGGATCTGTTAATAAAAGCTCGTGAACGGCTGCAGAAAACTTTCCAGATACACGGTGACGCAATAAGTTAATCCCCGGTTTTTCGTACTAAAAATAAAAAAAAAAAACTTGAATAAATTCCTCATTTTTTAATCCGATTTTCTTCAAACTCGATTTTTTGCAATTTTTTGTGTGAAGCTAATGTTGCAGGCAAACTATCACGCACTCTACATAAACTTCGTAACATGAGCTATGTTTTGCATTAAGTGCAAAGAACATCAACTTATCCAGTAAAAAAATTTGTTCGCGTGTAACTTTGTCATGTCTTTTGCAAAAAGTCGTACCCACATTCAGTTTTATCAATATTTCTGTCAGACCCGAGTGGGGGGTCTGGAGATTGAAAAGTTAGTCTTGACTTATTTTAGTAAATTTGCAATATGTGTGCGAAATTTCATTGAATTCGGTCGAGAAATGTGGACGTGCATAAATAGCATACACACACAGACAGACACGCACGCATACACACATACACACACACACAGATACACAGATAGATACACACACAGATACACAGACAGATACACACACAGACAGACATCTACTTTTTTTTTTATAGATATAGACAATCAAACACTTGCGAATGACACCGTAAAAAAGACGAGGGGGAGTAGCTTAGCATACCAATGGATGATGCATGCAAGCAGGAACGCAGGCAAACATTTCTAGACAGGGGAGCGGGTATACAGGAGGGTGCGGCCATGTACATCCGGGCAACACCGGGCACCTAGGCTGGTATATATATATATATATATATATATATATATATATATATTTAGGCAGCAATCCTTCCTTTATGCACGTTTCATTAAAAACGACAGACAAGGTACTACGGTTAAGCTTTTTTATTTAATTTTTCTTGTGTTCTGACAAGAGCTTTCTTTTCTGGACAAAGGGTGTGTAAGAACTGTCCAAATGTTTTATATTTCCGAGCGCTTTCGGCTATACCTTTAGCCATTATCAAGGATGATTCGATTTTTCAGCTTAATTGAGTGAGTGCGTTCTGTGTATGTCTTAGTGTGTGGTAGGGATGTTTTTAATTTCCGAATACGGTTAGCACATTGTGGCCTTGTTCGTAGTTAATATTGTTAAGAGTTGGCCTTTTCTTTTTTTATTATCAAAGATTCCATTAGGAACATGTATATATTGTCATCCACAGCCAGAATGTTTCGCTGTTTCACAGATCATCAATATGACTAGACATCTGATTATATATATATATATATATATATATATATATATATATATATATATATATATAATATATAAATCTTGTGGAACAAAGGCCAACAACTGCGTCATGCAAAATGTGATGCTGTTGAAATTACAATAGTTAACTTTTACATTGCTGCTAGCATCACGCCTAAGTGTGCTCTTATATATGACGGGCACTAAAATGTTTTACTCAGTCAGGAAGCCCTAATGTAATGCCATTTGGTCAAATTTTGAGAAATGAGATAAACTGAGAATGATTCAACGTCTCCTCGTATAATGGGGAATTTAAATGCATTATTATTTTAATACAGAAATGTCTTTAAACGAATGCATTAAATACTGTCAGTGGACATTGATTAATGCAAGCGATGCCGACAGGTGAAGGTTATTATATGCCCAATATAGATGCACTGTAAGTGATTTTCGGTGTAAATGACTTGCCAAATAGAAAAGAAAGGGATTGCCAATGGCCAGAATATGGAAAAGTTCTGAATTTTGAAGTTGTATATTAATAAATACGTTGTAAACAGTTTCCCATTTATCTACAGGCTTAGCAGGATGAACCCTCGAGACTCAATATTTAGGGGACCTACAGCCAAAGTATATAATATTTTATCAGTCATAAGTATTTCTTACACATGTTGTCATGACATACTGAAGATTCTAAACAACCCTTCAGTAATTTTCCTTACGTTCCATTTCAGGAAAATTCTGTCTTAAGCCGATAACATTGTTTGATTTAAAGATTTTTAAAAATCTTAACATTCATACATTTTTTCAATAATATACTGTATTTAACGATGACATGTCATTTAAAGGAGAAATTGTCAGCTGTGGAATTTTCAACTCCCATCAACATCCACGGCTTTACACAAATTGTTTAATTTAACACTCATCCATTTTGCTCTACTCATGAGAATGGGGGATTTGGAGGAGTCTCACAAGTGGAATAGCCTTAGCACCTCACGAGTGGAATAGCCTTAGTGCCTTACAAGTGGAATAGCCTTAGTGCCTCACAAGTGGAATAGCCTTAGTGCCTCACGAGTGGAATAGCCTTAGTGCCTCACAAGTGAAATAGCTTAGGGCCTCACGAGTGGAATAGCCTTAGCGCCTCACAAGTTGAATAGCCTAGGGCCTCACGAGTAGAATAGCCTTAGCGCATCACAAGTGGAATAGCCTAGGGCCTCACAAGTGGAATAGCCTTAGCGTCTTACAAGTGGAATAGCCTAGGGCCTCACAAGTGGAATAGCCTAGAGCATCACAAGTGGAATAGCTTAGGGACTCACATGTGAAATAGCCTAGAGCATCACAAGTGGAATAGCCTTAGCGCCTCACAAGTGGAATAGCCTTAGTGCCTGACGAGTGGAATAGTCTAGGGATTCACAAGTGGAATAGCCTCAGCGCATAGCAAGAGGAATAGCCTAGGGCCTCATAAGTGGAATAGCCTAGGGCCTCACAAGTGAAATAGCCTTAGTGCATAACAAGTGGAATAGCCTTAGCGCCTCACAAGTGGAATAGCCTAGGGCCTCACAACTGGAATAGCCTAGGGCCTCACAAGTGGAATAGCCTTAGCGCATGACAAGTGGAATAGCTGAGGGCCTCACAAGAGGAATAGCATTAGTGCCTGACGAGTGGAATAGCCTAGGGCTTTACAAGTGGAATAGCCTCACCGCATAAGAGGAATAGCCTAGGGCCTCACAAGTGGAATAGTCTTAGCGTATAACAAGTGCAATAGCCTTAGCGTCTTAAAAGTGGAATAGCCTAGGGCCTCACAAGTGGAATAGCCTTAGCGCATCACAAGTGGAATAGCCTTAGTGCCTCACGAGTGGAATAGTCTAGGGCTTCACAAGTGGAATAGCCTCACCGCATAACAAGAGGAATAGCCTAGGGCCTCACATGTGGAATAGCCTTAGCGCAACACAAGTAGAATTGACTTAGTGCCTCACGAGTGGAATAGCCTTAGTGCCTGACGAGTGGAATAGTCTAGGGCTTCACAAGTAGAATAGCCTAGGGCCTCACAAGTGGATTAGCCTTCGCGTATCACAAGTGGAATAGCTTAGGGCCTCACAAGTGGAATAGCCTAGGGCCTCACAAGTGGAATAGCCTTAGCGTCTCACTTGTGGAATAGCGTAGGGCCTCCCTTCATCTAAATCTGGCCCCTGTTGTAAATTTGCAATTTGGATAAAAACTTTTTTTAGTAAATTCACATTTTGAAAATGGTAAAAACAATTCTGATAATTGCAAAAACGAACAGTAGGTTTCACAAATTTGTGAAGAATTTCTTTGAAAATTAAGGATGATCCCGATGTCGGTTTACAAGGGCAAGTTGAGTAGTTTTAACGCCGACATCTGTCCCATATAAAAAGCGAATGTACAAATAATCAGTCTTTGTCAAGCTATGACATTTTTAGCTGTCGTGGCAGTAAGGAAATTTCCAAGAGAACAAGACGCAAGTCCTTAAATCAAATAAAAATGTGTGAGACCGATCTCTGTGCAACCTTTAAAAGATATTTATGAGAAAAATCGAATGAAATGGACAACAGAATACAGGACGGTCGATTTTTCAATGTTGTGCAATCCTCGATGGGCCAGACGAGTGGTAGAAGGTTGGGTGGCTCGTGGTGTAAGCTGCACTTATAGATTGTGATGTCAACAAGCCGAGGTGGTTCAATGTCTCGGCGTGGAATTATTGGTAATGAAACGGTGGGCACATGGGGAGTTTCCTATAGCACAGACATACTTTGAGGTCATACTCTCTTCCAGAAAGTAAATTTTATTCACAACAATGCTGCAATACATTCGACGAAGAAAACTAAATATGACACCATACAGTAACCATCTATTTTGAGTGTCTCTTGGGCCTTGTATTGGGTGAAGATTAGTAAAAAAAGGAGTCATTATTCCTCTCTTTATTCGTGTTCTTCATTCTTTCATTTTTTCTTCTTGTTGAAGTTTTAAAATCCTTTTTCTTTGGAGCTTTCTCTTACATCATTCTTCTTCTATGTACCGCATTCCTTCTGATTGTGAGCGATCATGGCTTCCCACAACTTCCTTGTAGGCATAAGCAATGTTTTTTACTATCTCTTTTACACACAGTTCTACCATTCACCTACTTACACAAGCTCGTTAGGTAGAGTACTCACTGTTTTTCTCTGTTTCTCTTACCTTCAGTGAGTCTTGTGAGTGTCAAGTTCTCCAAACCCTCTTCCCTCATTATGTGTCCCAGATATTTCAAATATCTCTTTATGATTTTAAAGAAGTGTTTTGTTTCTATTTTCCTTAAACCAGCCTTGTTCCCCGCCTGTTCTATGCATGGTCTTCTCAGCATCCTTCTGTAGAACAATAGATCTGTTGCCCTAAGTCTCCTCTTCAGGGAGAAGCCCTCGACGAGTAACAAAGTTTCGCTTATATTATGGAATCTCCCTTTGTGAGCCACTTCTTTCTTTTTTTTCTTTCTTTCTCTCCTTTTCTTTCTTTCTTTCTTTCTTTCTTTCTTTCTTCTTTCCTTCTTTCTTTCTTTCTTTCTTTTCATTCTTCCCTTCTCTCTTTCTTTCTTTCTTTCTTTCTTTTCCTCCGTTCGTTTTTAGTTCTTTCTTTCTTTCTTTCTTTCTTTCTTTCTTTCTTTCTTTCTTTCTTTCTTTCTTTCTCCTATGAGTTTCTCCATGCCGTCCGTTCTTTCTTTCTTTCTTTCTTTCTTTCTTTCTTTCTTTCTTTCTTTTTTCTTTCTTTTCCTCCGTTCTTTCTTTCTTTCTTCTCCTTTCGTTCTTTTCTTTTTTTTTTCCTCCGTTCATTTTTTTCCACTAACTTTCTTTCTTTTTTCTTTCTTTCCTCTGCTATTCTTCTTTCCTTTTTTTCGTTTTTCTTTCTTTCTTTCTTTCTTTCTTTCTTTCTTTCTTTCTTTTTTCTTCTTTTCCTCCGTTCTTTCTTTCTTTCTTTCTTTCTTTCTTTCTTTCTTTCTTCTCCTTTCGTTCTTTTCTTTCTTTCTTTTTCCTCCGTTCATTTTTTGTCCACTAACTTTCTTTCTTTTTTCTTTCTTTCCTCTGCTATTCTTCCTTTCTTTCTTTTTCGTTCTTTCTTTCTTTCTTTCTTTCTTTCTTTCTTTCTTTCTTTCTTTTCCTCCGTTCTTTCTTTCTTTCTTTCTTTCTTTCTTCTCCTTTCGTTCTTTTCTTTCTTTCTTTTTCCTCCGTTCATTTTTTGTCCACTAACTTTCTTTCTTTTTTCTTTCTTTCCTCTGCTATTCTTCCTTTCTTTCTTTTTCGTTTTTTCTTTCTTTTTTTCGTTCTTCACTTTCTTTCTTTCATTATTTATACTTTCTTTCTTTTTTCCTTTTTTTGTTTCTACAAAATGATCTACTCTTTCTTTTCTCTTTCCTTTTTTTTATCTCATATCTTAACATCTCTTCATTTCCTTATTTGTTTACCTCCCTCCACATCATCTCCCATATCTCATGATTCTTGCGTAACCTTTTGCTATTCAATATTTATCTCCATCCCCCTCACTAAACAACTTTTCCTTCCTCCTTCCTTCCTTCCTTCCTTCCTTCCTTCCTTCCTTCCTTCCTTTCACTCCCTCCCTCTCTCTCTTCTTTTTATTCATCTATGATTAATCTTCTGTCTATGTTTATCTTTTTATCAATCAAATTGCTAATAGGTTCTTATCTCTTAATCAATAGTTGCTGTTTGCTTCTCCCAATTTGAAACACATCGGAGATCTCCGGCAAAGAAGGGACAGATCTTAAATATTCTAAATATTTTTTTATTGAGAAAACGAAAAAATATTTAAAATATTTTTATTGGCGAAAAGGAAAAGATATTTTCGATATTTTTATTTTGGAAACCAAAAATGTCTAATTTCCACCGCCTTAGAGTGGAATCCTACAGCTTTTAAAGACGGTATTTTCTACTAAACATTTCATCTCTTTCTTCCTTCATCATTCGTTCGTCTTGCGTCCTTTTTTCTTTCTTTGTCTCGATCTATTAACACTACTATCAAGTCTTATATAACAGGCATCACTTTATCACAGTTTTATAGGATTAATCTTTTCTTATTATATAATTCAGTTTGATGATCTATCTATCTATCTATCTATCTATCTATCTACAAGCTTCCACTGTTTATGAAATGTCTCTGTTGCATGTGTCTCAAATAGCCTCCGATAACTAAGTCCAGTTCCAAGTCGGAGAATGGACGAAGGCGGAAAACTAGCGCCTCATGACCAGCTGCATCATATTGATGGAACTCGACAGCTCAGGAAGGCAGTCCATCTTGGGGATGGAAAATCCTGATTTTCAACCTCCGCTGCCTTACTATCCAAACACGGAAAAGGCTATGGAAGTAAATACAGACAGAAACCCCCAAGTGGAACCCTGAAGGGGTGTTATTTTTTACATGATGGACTCTAAATTCTGCAAATAAAAAAAATAAAAAATAAAAAAAAAATAAACAAGAAATAAAAAAAAGATTTTTCCCTCTCCGCTGAAACCCAGTAATTCCCCCTGATGAACCTAGTGAACCCCTGGTCTAATCAATTACATTTAGTTTCTTTTTCTCTTTGTTTATGTTTTTTTATAACTTGTTATTAAGCATCGTACATTGTGATAAGAAACAATCTGCCAAGAAAGTTGAAATGTTGTAAGAACCTGGACGTAAATTTACTGTAGATGATCTAGCGATTAAAACATTTATTGCTATCACATTTGATGCTAACTATATCTCTTATTCTTCTAGAGGTGGTGGTGATGAATTTTATATCATTGTTGGACAATTATTTTTCGATGGTGGCTGTTATGGAGTTGATGGGTACGATTAATGTCTTTGATTTTGTTATGGTGGCCAGGCTTATTATTATTTGTAGGGTTTTGTGGGATTTCTTTTGTATTTTTATTCTGTTGATTTTGTAGGCTCTGGGTTTGACATTGTGCAGGAACTAATTCGTGTATTGGAGGAATGTTAACAACTGAACAGAGGCAGGAATATACAAGATAAACTGTACAAAATGCCCATTGATATACATTGGCGAAACATCCAGAAAACTCAAAATAAATAAATAAATAAATAAAATAAAAAGAAAAGATTATATGAACACAACGGAGATATTCTGCATAGCAACAATGTAAACGCGCTGGTGGTGCACTGCAATGCATCTGACAGTAGTTTTGACTTAAAAAATGCAAGTCTGAACAGGATTTACTGAGAAGGTAATAAACTGAGAGTGCTCTAATCTCACAGTTCTCAACAGTAAATCTTAGACTAAGATCATATGCTATATCATCATTAATCGTATAAACTATAATAGCATACTTCGTTATATTAGCTGGTAGAGAAAAATGGGGATGATTTTAAAACCGAAACTACAGACCGCAAGGGGTCTAATATATATATATATATATATATATATATATATATATATATATATATATATATATAAAAGAACAGTAAGATATATAATCCGGTGTTCTTATAGATATTTTTATTTTTACAAAATAGTGCTCGAGCATTGTTTAGAACTGTGTATGAAAAAACCATATCTTAAATCAATTAATTTATAATATATATATATATATATATATATAAATTAATTGATTTAAATATTTTTTTTACACAGTTCTAAACAATGCTCATATATATATATATATATATATATATATATATATATATATATATATATATATATACACACACACACATATATATATATATACATATATATGAAGAAATATAGTTTTAAGGTGTACTATATTTATGGGATAAAGTGCTCAATATCAGGGCGTATGTAAATATAAATATAAAATGAACATTGCAGTCAACACTCAGAGGCTTCAGGCTGTTTCATGTTAGACGCAAACATCAGGCAGCAAGTGTTGATATATATATATATATATATATATATTTATGTGTGTGTGTGTGTGTGTGTGTGTGTGTGTGTGTGTGTGTGTGTGTGTGTGTGTGTGTAAAGGACGAAGAATAAAATTCCAACGTTCAAAACATTAATTTAAAGGCTCAGTACAAGAGTGGAGCAATAAATAAATTTTGTTTAGACATTTAAATATAAAACGTCTCTTCAAATAAATAAAAATGATGGGGTAATGGTTGTTAATTACCTGAAGAAACTTTTTATTTAAACGTCGAAACAAAATGTACAATTTTGTAGTAATTACTTACATGTTCTAATATAACAATGTATAATATATATATATATATATATATATATATATATATATATATATGAACAGAAGCTAACAAACCAGGTATCCCAATATCAGTGAAACACAGCGAACCAAACAAACAAAAGACTCTAGTATATATATTACATATGTATGTGTGTGTGTGTGTGTGTGTGTGTGTGTGTGTGTGTGTGTGTGTGTGTGTGTGTGTGTGTGTGTGTGTGTGTGTGTGTGTGTGTGTGTGTGTGTGTGTGTGTGTGTGTGTGTGTGTGTGTGTGTGTGTGTGTGTGTGTGTGTGTGTGTGTGTGTGTGTGTGTGTGTGTGTGTGTGTGTGTGTGTGTGTGTGTGTGTGTGTGTGTGTGTGTGTGTGTGTGTGTGTGTGTGTGTGTGTGTGTGTGTGTGTGTGTGTGTGTGTGTGTGTGTGTGTGTGTGTGTGTGTGTGTGTGTGTGTGTGTGTGTGTGTGTGTGTGTGTGTGTGTGTGTGTGTGTGTGTGTGTGTGTGTGTGTGTGTGTGTGTGTGTGTGTGTGTGTGTGTGTGTGTGTACGTGTGTGTGTGTGTTTTAACGTCTCCGCCTAAACTCCTGCACTTCATTTCATTCATTTATTATTATTTTTTCTCCCAGTTGGAGTAGATAGTTTCGCCTATTGTTCGGTTCACACTCCTCCCTGGTCTTTTTGAACGAGCAGATGTTTATCCTTGTTTCCTGTTTAGGATTGGGTATCAAGTTCTTTCTAACGTCTATTTCCACACTATACTTCAAACGTCTCCGACTGAACTCTTCTAACGTCTCCAACTGAACTCCGAATTTAATTTGTGGATAACCACTAATTAAATCTTGACCTCTTCGAGTTAGCCGTTATTTTACCTGCATAAACACCAAGAACTTCAATTCTTGTTCTTTCTTACGTTAATACAACTCTACACAGTAACCCTTTACCTTGAGTGGCTCTCAGGCCTTGTATTAGGTGAACAGTAATAAAAAAAAAACTATGTATAATGTATATATGCGCATTTCTCTAGTTTCGGTGGACTGATTTAAAACCCCATAACATCAAACGGCTCTAATATAAATACATATATGTATATATAACAAACAGGTGGATAGACACATTCTTGAGTCTAGACATTGGAGGTGATAAGGTAATCTAATTTAATTTGTTTCCCCCACATATCCTCAGTAATACCAAGGCATTTTTCCTTACATACAATTTTGTCTTTCTTTGATTCTAACATGAGGAAGCCTGTTTCAGATACTATTATACATCTCCTCCCATATATATATATATATATATATATATATATAATGAACTTTTTTCTCTTACGATATCATTCTTTCTCTTTTCCTTTTTCTGTTTCTCCTTTTCGCTCTTAATGCTGTATCGTTGATAATATATCTTTTTCAATAACGCTGTTTTTTACTCGATCATCGTTCTTTATTTATTCAGCGTTTCTCTTTTCCCGCCATTTGGTCGTTTTTGGCCTCTCTTTCTGTCTATCAATCTCTGTTTGCCTACCCCCTTTATAAGCTGTACTTTTTTCTTTTCTTTATCTCAGAAATGCTCTTTCTTATTCTTTGTTTGTCGAAATAATTATGCCTTTTTTCTTTGCGATTTTTCTGATGCATTTTGTCACACAATTCCCCACCCACACAACTTTTCCTCACTCTGCCAATAACTGGTTTTCCTAGTCCAATCTCATATTCTTCATCTGCGCTTGTATCTTTCCAAAGACTTTGTCTTAGCCTTTACATCAACTTGTCAATATGTTTTATCTTTCTATTAATAGTGGCTGTCTGTTACTCTAAATCCTATACACCTGGGTTCAACTGAAAAGAAAGGAAGTGCTTAAAATATGTTTTTTTTTTATAGATGTAGTGAATAGAGTCACAGTTATTCCATTTCCACCATCAGATCTCCATTTTTAAAATACTGCTTATTCTATGTTCAACAAAACGGAATACTATCCCATTCATGATGCGCCTCAACGGAATTTTTTTATCGAACAACGACCCCTCCCACACCTACGAATTTTTTTAAGATCTCGAAGACTAACAGATTAAAAAGAAATAGACACATTTTATTATTTTATTTTATTTTTTTGCGTGAGCACAAGCGGGAACTAATTTTTTTCAGTCTTTTATTTCATATGAAAAGTGAAATGTTTGTCTTGTAAAAGGAATGGAGTCGAAATTTTGTGGGAAACCTTCTGAGTAAGAGTGGGGGTGGATCTATGTATGTTGGCCAAAAATTCTATAATACATTGCAAAAATAGATTTGGCTATACACAAGAGAATAATAATAATAATAATAATAATAATAATAATAATAATAATAATAATATGTGTGTGTGTGCGTGTGTGTGTGTGTAAATTGTAATACTCGTTTTGAAAATCCTCGGTTGGCTCAACTTGTAACAAAACAAATTGATGTCCGAGGAAAAAATTGGTAATAAAAAAAAGAAAGAACCAAGAACATGACACTGTATGAATCCTCCCGTCAAGTGCTTGAGTTCCAAGTGCAAAGAAAAAACAAACCCAAAACGAGTAAAAGACAACTGCGTAAAGTGCTCAATCCACTAAGTAGAGCAAAAACTAAAATAATCCCAAGGAGCCAGGCAAACCTACCTAGGTTTCACCTAAACGGATCATCGGGGTAAAAAGGCTAAAAATGGAACAATATTTATTGATAAAACCAAATAAAACCACGACCACGTGATAAACAAAATAATAAAAAAAAATCTGCCTTATATTTATAACATTTTTTTAAATATTTCCCGTTTTAAATAAAGATCATTATTGTCTTCCTGTTTAATCTTTCATATATAAGTGGACAGGGTAGTACTGTTTATAGGTTTCATATTTGAAACTACTGAGGTGGTTACAATAACGTTTTTTAAAACTACTCTAGGTAGAACCTATATAAATTTTAGGATTCTTATCAGTACTATTACATTTATTTCTATATATCTTTAGCTGGTTAAGTAAAAACTGGTTATTAGAGTAACACGTTGTAGTTATTTGGGGTTTTATTTTGTTGTCATAGAATGCTAATAGGTCAATATTTAGAAAAGATCAGACGATTCACCTTTCTTAAAGACTGGAACTACAGAAGACGATAACCAACAAGCCGGAAAGCCAGAAGCAGGCAGACGTTTATTGTAGAGTTTAGCGAGAACAGGAGCCAGTACAGTAGCACATTTCTTAAGAACTATTGCAGTGATGCCATCAGGTCAACATGCTTTTTGGTGATCCAGTAGACAGATGGTAGTAAAAACCACTGAGGGAGTTTTGCATGCATGTGTGAAAGTATCTTCATATAGATCTTCAAAAAGTTCAAAGAACGAATGAAGGTTTGGCTTGTCTTCATTTGCTGAGCCGTCTGAGGATTGCTTTGTGCGTGAAACTAATCGTCAAGATAAAGATCTGTGTCTTTTCGGTTTGGGATTTTGTGCTCTCTGTTCCTGGAATATATATTTCTGCTTCGGGATTTCTGGTTTGGGCGATTAAGCCCAGTCCACCATTGAGGATTTTAGGAACGATTCCTCGTTTTTTTCCACTTTCGCTGTTTCAGCTGTATTTATTTATATTTTGTCTACCCTTATTTCTTTTATGAATCTTTTCCGGATCTTTGTTGTGTATAGTTACACTGTCTTTGAAATAGAATACCAAAGTAGCAAACGAATTAATTTTGTTTGATCCCACGACTGATATTAAATGGAATGTTGTATTATTTTTTATTCTGAGTATCAACAGAAAAAGATACAGTAATCAATAATGATTATAAGGATTTTATCTGCAAATAATATATTACTAGCATTTACAGTTCCATAGAGATAGAGGGTATCCTAGAAGATTGTATAGCGCTTGCCGTAATCTTAATTTGTTTCTGATTCTTTTTCTCTCTTTCTTTTTCTTTCTTTCTTTTTCTTTCTTTCTATCTCTTTTTTCTTTTTTTCTTTTTTCTTTTTCTTTCGTTCTTTCTTTTTCTTTCTTTTTTCTTTTTCTTTCTTTCTTTCTTTTTCTTTCTTTTTCTTTCTTTCTTTTTCTTTCTTTCTTCTTTCTTTCTTTCTTTCTTTCTTTTTTTTTCTTTCTTTCTTTCTTTTTTCTTTTTATCTTTCTTTTTCTTTCTTTCTTTCCCTTTCTTTCTTTCTTTTTTTTCTTTCTTTCTTTCTTTCTTTCTTTTTTTCTTTCTTTCTTTCTTTCTACCTCCACTGATCTTTCTTGCCTGCTTTCTTGATTTTTTTTTTTACTCTTCTCCACGTGTTGTGTCTTCATTTAGTTCGTTGTTAAATATTACATAAACGAAATGTCATCTGTGGGAAACTTTCATTTCTCAATGGCTCACAGCGTTTAAGAAAATAACAGCATGGTGGCTACGTCAACTGTACGTGTATAGACATTGGACAGTTAATCAGGAAATTTATAAAGACACGCTTACTAACGTACGCGTTTACGAATATATTGTACTGTCCATACATGTGACGCAACTATGGTAGCCTCAAATTAAAACATTTTCTGAATTTTAATCTTTTCCTAAAATATCCTATTAAGCTATACAAACATCAAAATTTACGATTTTGTGACTTTCTTAAAATCTTTCGTCTTCTTTTCACATTCGGTCTGCTGAGTCTGCAATGTATTTAGAATTTCTTGATAAAATTCAAAGAAAACTCTGCAATATTATCAGACCTGACATGGCATCTTGGCTTCAGTCAATTTCCCACCTCTTCCCTGTGCCTTTTCTGTAAATATCTTCATGGTGATTGATCTGTTGAGTTTTCCACTTTGGTATTTTGACTTTATGAATTTAAGCGCATTACTAGATTGGTGGCAGGATCTCATCATTTTACAGTTGAAATGGTTAGATGTAACCGTAAGTTCTATGCTAACAGTTTCTTCTCTCACACGTCTCGCGTGTGTAACCCTCTTACAGCCTTGACAAATATTTAAATCATTATCTTCCGTCTCCTTAAGTCCTGCTCTTTTATTGTTCCTTCTTAATATTTTTTCTACTCTTTCATATTCAGTAACCTTTTGTGTCTTAGCGGCCTTATTGCCTTGCTTAGGGTGAAATGTTTTTTTTTAAATCCCTTCTGTTTATCTATGTAAATAATTATATTACATTTTTCTATCGATCTTTCTGATTCGTTCAATCAAGTATTAATCCCGGGAATTAATTTTATTTAAAAGTTATATGGCTTTAACTTTATGTTGGGTTAACGTTCCTTGCTCTTCCCTCATTAGTATTCACCGCGCTAGGCAGGTCATGCGACACTTAACAGCCAATCAGTGTCGCCTTGCTCTTTGCAGTGAAGAGTCATTGAGATAGACGCCATGAAGACAGGATGTTTCACGGACACGCTTGCAACGTGATGTTCTGGCTTTGTAAGAACGGACTTTTTTCATAATATTCCCTAGATGTCCTTTTCAGGGTTGGAGAGAAGGTATTTATACACTTTTACATTGTTTTTATTGACTGGATAAATATCAAACAACATTTTTATTATGGCAACTCATATATATTTGGTAAACATATTTACATGTATTTCGATGTGTGTAAGGGCGTGAAACAGCAAAAAATGTGTTACATTCAGCAGACATTGGTAAGTATTCACATTCGGCCAGGTTAGAATTAAATGATTAAACTGTCTAACAAAATTTTGAATTTTTATCTTTTGTTATTTTCTAATTGCTTCTGTCTAGTATTCTCTTCAAACTATGATTTTGTGACTTGGACATTGATGTTTTGAAACTAACCTATTTTCCATTACATTCCAGGCAGATTCAGAACCGAGGTGCTGAAGGGGGATTTTCTAGAACTTTCTAGAACTTTCTAGAAGTTTTAAGAAGTTTCTAAAAGTTTTAACAATTTAAAAAACGTTTTGGCTACCAAGGCTCGTATAACGAAAACATAATGGGAAATTATATTTGGGTCGCTCATTCGCGGAACTTACAGTATAAGCGAAAATCGTGAAAAACTACTCACTTCTAAGTTTTTTTTTTGTGGTCTCTCTTGTGTAATCCTAGAAGAAATAAATGCTACTTTTGAATAATAGATCGTTTTGTTCCTACTTTGCGTGAACGAGACTGTTCACATTCGCCAGTTTTCCCAATGTCCTGGTCACAAAAGTAAAGTTTGAAGGAAATATTGATAATTTCCCATACTTTCTAGGGAGGTACGGGAGAGTAATCGGATCGAGGAATCGGAGAGCCGGGTTCGAGTTCCAGTCGGATACATTACATTCACTTATGTGCTAATCTCCTTGAAATAACCAGCAGGACAGACTGGGTTCTATAACTTAGTAGGTGCTTTTGAATTCAAAAACTGGCCTAGAGAGGGTTGGGCTATCTTCCGTCAGTCTGTCTTGCCGAAGAAACACCACATACAATACATGTGGTACTCCTACGACCCCCTCATGATTCACTGGATTCACGGTTACGATACTTTCTAGACTTAAGCAAATTAGTTGCTACCCAGGGAGAAAAATCGTGTTACAGTGCTTTCTGATGGAACAGAACTCAACAGAATTTGATATATGTTGTGCATTCCGGGATGAAATCCAGTCTCAAATGAATGACAAACGCAAGAATGAAATATAGCAAATAAATGTATTGACGTAATAATACAATTGGTAATACGGTTAGTAGATCCAGAAATGCGGTTAGTAGCAATAATAATATATATACAAATCTGGGAAATCCAGTATCGAAGTAGGACTTCTTTCTGAGTCTACGTGCTCGCAAAAGTGACTCCTACAAAGCGATTACCTCACACTCTCACTCTTTCACTGTTCACTGTATCAGTGTATTTCTCGTCTAACTCTTTTTTTAGGTATTCACCGGCAGCAGTACAAGTACACACTGGTCGAGTCCACTTGCATGAAAAAGGGGTGGACCCCATAACAATATGTCACTGAAGCGTTGACGTAACGAAGGACGGAGGTGACCATGACTCTCTACAGATTTCTTTGTCTTTGATATCTTTGAATGGTTTTCCTTTGGCTTCAGCACAGTTTGGAATTCAGTGTTTCCCCTCTTTTAGACTGGTTGCCAACTCTGCTAATTAACCACTGGCTGGTGTGTGTTGAAAAGATGTATCCATACCTTTGCCAATGACTTTAATATAAAAATGAAAGCAACAGATCTACCAGGAATTTGAACCCGGTTTGCCGATTCCATTTCCCGGAATGATATCGGTTACACCACCCGCACATCGCTTGTAATAAATTACAAAAATTAACGTTGATAGCGGTTTCAATATAGGTAAATAGAGACTTTAATTTCTGGGATAAGGACTTGTCATTGTTTGCATGCAGAGGCTATTGTCATCATCTTTCTTGTTAATGTCCCAACGTTTTCTCTGTTGTGCCCTCCATCCTTCATTCGGTGCTTAACAACCTGGTTAACCTTCAGGAAATTTTGAACTGGACCCTTTTATACAACGCCGGATTTAGGACAAATGAGCCTCTGTGCTAGTTAAGTTATGAGGCCCCTTACTTGGGACCTGAAGGAGGTAGGCTCGACATGCCTACACAAAAGATCCGATACACATGCTCAGAAATGTAAGGAGTAGTTAAAATATTACATGTTACCTGGTCAATCATTATTTTCAACAAGTTTTAACCAATTTTTTTAATTATCAGGGCTCAGCCCCGGGCAAAGTTTTCTGGGAGTTTTATAGCCAGATTCAGGTCTAGACCGTGTGGGCTGCAGGTCAGATATGTACATAACAATAAACTTGAAAGTTATATTATTATTAACCAAAGCTCCAACCCGACCAAGACAGTTTTACACAGGTTACATGATGAGAACAGACAGGACAGTGATTATAGTCAACATCGTGTAATTAAATCTAAACATTATGTAACATTTTAACCTTTGAAGATTGACAATTTTTTTAATCTTAAACTTTATTGAAAATAATTTTAAATCCTACAGAGATGAGTGATGAATAAGTTTATTGTTTACACGAAACAGGCAGATAATGAAATTGCAATGTTCTCGTATTACCCTGTTAAGGCTATTTACATATTTACGGTAAGCAATTCCATGTTAAAACAGCTTCCTTCGATCTTTCCTGACTGCAAACTCATCAGTGATTTCATCAAAATCAATAAGTCGCAGTTTATCATTATCTATACAAAGAATACTCAGTAACATTGTTGAACGAAGTTCAGTTTTGATTCTTTTCAGGCTGGAAAATTATCTCTCTCCAGAACAGTTAGTTGTCATCAAACACAAGAACAATCTGAAAATAGTTTCCACATTTGGAAAAGCAGCCTATATGTTTTACTATTTTATTATCTAGTCTTGGTGGCTGAAACTTTCTTATCTACTACATGTCTAGGTGGCTGAAACTTTCTTATCTACTACATGTCATGGTGGCCGAAACTTTCTTATCTACTACATGTCATGGTGGCTGAAACTTTCTTATCGGGTACATGTCTTGGTGGCTGAAACTTTCTTATCTACTACATGTCATGGTGGCCGAAACTTTCTTATCTACTACATGTCATGGTGGCTGAAACTTTCTTATCTACTACATGTTATGGTGTCCGAAACTTTCTTGTCTACTACATGTCATGGTGGCTGAAACTTTCTTATCGGGTACATGTCTTGGTGGCTGAAACTTTCTTATCTACTACATGTCATGGTGGCCGAAACTTTCTTATCTACTACATGTCATGGTGGCTGAAACTTTATTATCTGGTACATGTCTTGGTGGCTGAAACTTTCTTATCTACTACATATCATGGTGGCTGAAACTTTCTTATCTACTACATGTCATGGTGGCTGAAACTTTATTATCTGGTACATGTCTTGGTGATTGAAACTTTCTTTTTCTTCATGAACCTGTTTGGCACACAATGGACACCCTGGAGGATTGGTTCCCGCGTTACTTGCAGACCAGTTAAAAACGAAAAATTATCAGCAACACTCCTGTATATAGTAGCTCTTCTCTCCAAATTTGAGCGAAGAACATCAATCGCAGGGATAAATGAATGTCTCCTTAATTAATCTCTTGAAGGAATTTCATCCAAGACTTTTTTTTTTGGACTCTGTCAATCATTGTGTTATGGTTTTCGCTTCTCTACGGTTTCTTTGGAGAGTTTTGTACTCTACATCAGCTAGAGTAGTTTTTGTTTGCTCTTCAATCTCATCATAATTTTTCCCGTGTGGTTGAAGCAAATTGCAGAAGTGAACTGTATCGATTTGCACATGTGATCAATGTGCACTTTGAAGGCTGTTTGTGAAAATGCTTAAGCAAACCTGTCCATAGATGAAGCATGAACACAAATTCAAGTTCTTCCATTTTCTGCAAAAAGATTTTAAGCTTGTCATCTAGTATCACACTTTTCAGTGTCATCATCATGGATGTGACTGAGTGCTTCAACAATGTGTGCATAACTTTCACTGATGGTTTTTGTAGCTCTAGAATGAGCACCTCATCATGGGTCAGGTAAATGTTGCTGAACTTTTGACTCTGGTGGCAAGAAGTTTTTCAGCATTGCCCACCATCTTGTAGAGGTAGAAAAAAAGTAATAAAATTCATTGACCATGCAAAAGAAATTAACTGCATTCAGGCAAGAGTCAACTGAAGCTCTTCCAACCTGATTTAGAGAATGTCCATCACAGGGAATAAATTTTACAAACTTATTCTTTTCTAGAATTTTCTCTTGAATGCCATTATACTTTCCAGCCATGTTAGCTGCATTGTCATATGATTGACCCTTGCATTTAATAAAATCAATTTCAAGTTCTTCAAAGAAGTTCAGTATCAATTCAGTGATTCCTTGACTCATGTGATTCTTCAGTTCAAATAAATGCCAAACATCATTGAACTGGTATTCTATCAAGGAGAGAAACATCTAAGAATTACAGTGAGTAGATCAACATTGGAAACATCAGGTGTTGAATTGACTGATACACTAAAATACCCTACTTCTTTGATATCTTTCACTATTTCTTTAAGAATTCTTTTAGCCATTACCTAGGTAACTTCTTCACATATGGTCTTGGGTAGTTATGATGGATAGTCAGAACCTTTATTTCCATACTGGTTTATGTGGGTATGTAAGAAGGGATCAAATTTGACATTCAATTCCAGAAAACTGAGGAAGTTTCCATTGTGTGTAGAACCGATGGTTTCATCATCTCTTCTAAAACCTAATCCACGTTCTGCCTACAGACAAATCACTGCCACACTCGTTGAAGTACATGCTTCCAATATTCCTGTTCTGTTTTGATTTGCATATCAAGCTTTGTTGTAAGTGCTTGACTATGTTTTCTTGTTAAATAGATCAACATAGAGTCCATATGAAGTTTTATGGGTCTTAATAATTTGAGGATGATACCAGTTATCAAATTCTAAAGAAGCTAAATCTGTAGTTGAAGAAACATCCTCAGAGAATTTTGAGAAAAGTTTACACAAAAAACACACTTTTCCTTTTGTTGGAGAACATACTAACCATTCCTGAAAGTAGGTTTTGCCATTTATTTTAGTGGAGAAGAATAAACTTCTTGAGTAAGAATGTGTTTGGTTTTTGTAAGTTCTCTTCGAAGTTGTAAAATGTGTATCCCAGTGTTGACATTCCAAAGGGCCTTTTTTCTATAAATTTCTTCAATGTGGTCCATAAACCATAAACCTACATCATTTTTGACAATGAAATCAATAAAAGACCAAACACTCATTTCTACACATTTGGTGGGGGAATCTAAAGCTTCTGTGTCAATGGCTCTACTGGTACTTGAGTTACAGACAAATGTTCCTGGGTAACACTGGTACTTGGATTTACAGACAAAGGTTCTGGGGTGTTACTGGTACATGGAGTTAGTAAAAAATGTTCCTGGGTGTCAAGTGATGCATCTGAATATCCTGTATTTGCTGTTAATGTGATTGGCTTTAAATATTTGACTATTTCTTCTTGTTTTTTTTGCTGTTTTCTTTTACTTGCACCACTTTCATATCATCTACTTATTGTTAGGATTAAAAAGCTGGAGCAGTAATATCAATTGTCTGGATTTGATTCTGGGAAGAGAAAGAGTTGGTGCTTAATGCCTCATCAGCACTTTAGTGGGTTATATAAAGGTATGGAAGCTCTAAAGTATGGAAAGTTCTAAAGTATGTAATAATAAATACAAGTAAGACGCCTTTGTGGCCTTGAATAAACATCACTCAGTGCATCTCTATAAAATAGGCAGCTCTTTAGTAGTTCTGGTAACGCACATGCCTTAAATTTTAAACACACACACACACAAAATATTGCTATGGAATAGATACACAAATACTCAGTGCATCTCTATAAAATAGGCAGCTCTTTAGTAGTTCTGGTAACGCACATGCCTTAAATTTTAAACACACACACACACAAAATATTGCTATGGAATAGATACACAAATACTCAGTGCATCTCTATAAAATAGGCAGCTCTTTAGTAGTTCTGGTAACGCACATGCCTTAAATTTTAAACACACACACACAAAAATATTGCTATGGAATAGATACACAAATACTCAGTGCATCTCTATAAAATAGGCAGCTCTTTAGTAGTTCTGGTAACGCACATGCCTTAAATTTTAAACACACACACACACACAAAATATTGCTATGGAATAGATACACAAATACTCAGTGCATCTCTATAAAATAGGCAGCTCTTTAGTAGTTCTGGTAACGCACATGCCTTAAATTTTAAAACACACACACACACAAAAATATTGCTATGGAATAGATACACAAATACTCAGTGCATCTCTATAAAATAGGCAGCTCTTTAGTAGTTCTGGTAACGCACATGCCTTAAATTTTAAACACACACACACACAAAATATTGCTATGGAATAGATACACAAATACTCGTACAGATAAAAAAAAAGTTGATGTCACACACCTTGTGGCACAAACAAACAATAAACCACATAAATACGCAATTATAGGATACACACATACTCATGCACACACACACACATATTTATATATAATCGGTTGGTAAATAATCTAAGTAAATCCTATTAATACAATATAATATATTAAATATTAAAACATATTAAATATTAAAACTGATTCACTCATAGAGCTCAATGTCTTAATTAAACAGAGCAACAAACAATAGAAATTAACATTACATTAGGTGATGATCATTATCACCGTGTAAATTGAAATAAAATTTACAGTTTTTTTTTTTTCAAACCAGTCAATGGATGATAAATTAATGAAAAAAATGGCCAGAAAAAGGAAAAAAAAAAGAGAACAAATAAAAATCCTTGTAAATTTTTTCAATTTACAAGGTAAAAATGATCATTAACCTAATGTAACCTTAATTCCTATTGTTTGATAATGAACTCTCCCGTCGGTTTCGACGTATGAGGATCTGACAACTTAATTGATTCAGTTATGAAATTTTGTGCAATAATCTTAAGTGACACTTAAGACCCACTAGTGATTTACAAAGGAGGCCGTATATGGAGCAAGAGTGAGGTTTCTGAGATGAGATCACTGTTAGATTGGCTGACCTTTTAGATCTTGCTCTCGCTTATATATATATATGAATGAATGAAGGAATAAGTGTATATACATACATATATATATATATATATATATATATATATATATATATATATATATGTAAGTGCAATGCTCACACCTTTGTTTTCTAATAATGTTGAAATTCATACCTCATCGATTCACGTCTCGTGAACAGCGTGTTTTCACCCACTGATAGAAGTTATGCATAACTTTCCAACATACATACAACTCATTGTACGCCATTGTATTCGGGGGGGGGTCTACTTGAATTTTTCAGATGTAACGAATTTGTGGAGACCACAGGAAAATCCATGAGCATGTACAAACGCTGAGTGGACATGCACACACATACAGAACAGATCGCACCCACATATAGAGGGAGAAAGAAGAAGATAACACACACACACACTTGTTCGAGAAAACTGCTCGAAAACTGTTGTTGTCTATGGCAGATAACCAGAAGCGTTCACATGCACACGTGATCCCGGGTACACTTACTCTTCCTTATCTTTCTCTATCCCGCCCCCTACCATCAAATGATATCGCTGCTCGCGTTCGGCAACTGGAAAACATCACACATGGCGAAGTTTGTTTTATTGAATGCTGCTAGCCGTTAATCTTGAGAGTTTCACCAATGCAACAATATTTTTGCTGAATCGTTCAATATCTCTTCTGATATTGAATGACGAGCTTTTCTTGCTAAAAACTGCAATTATTTTCACCATTTACGCGTGTGGAGCAGCTTTTAAATTCGTTATATCCCTAAAGTTTAAGTAGATCAACCTGATTTTAAGTTACTAATAGGTGCAATGTATAGCGGCTCGGATTGAAGAATCGGAGAGCCGAGTTCGAATTCCAGTCGAATCCATTACATTCATCTACGTGCTAATAACCCTTGGGAAAGGTATGAATCCTCCTCTTCTCCCCCCAGCTATGGGTAAATAGCAGGACAGGATGGGTTCTATTGCCTTGGATGGCAACTGGTCAACTGCGGGAAAAAAATCTGCCTCGTTAGTCATGTATCGAAAGATAAATGATCGCCTAATAGGTGCAAAAGCTGATGCTGAATCGTTGGAGATATATTTTAATGCATTTCAGCGGAATTTTGAAAATTTTTTGGAAGGAAGATGAGGCCCCTAAGCACATCTCAGCAGAATGATAAACCCGGCACTGCCTTTATGTACTCTACGGGGATAGATTAGTTCATTTCTGGGGATAATTCGCCTTGTTCTCTTTTCAGTAATGTTCTCGCCCTGTTTCCATTCAAGTCTACGTTTTTATTGGCTGGACAACGGGACAAGAACAATCTACGCACGTAGATTAAATAAAGTGTTCAGTTCGAAATTCTCTGTAGGTTACCCAGTTAGACAAACACCTGAAGAAGGCCGGCGGACGCAATTACTGAAACTTCGTGATAATGATAACAAAAACGAGGAAATTATTCCGAATGTAAATAAAGTAAATAATGATCATTC
The DNA here is from genome assembly GCA_903632075.3 of Acanthosepion pharaonis. Lineage (NCBI taxonomy): Eukaryota > Metazoa > Mollusca > Cephalopoda > Sepiida > Sepiidae > Acanthosepion > Acanthosepion pharaonis. Next base: position 1,359,415 of record CAHIKZ030002101.1, on the reverse strand, counting down.
GTCATCCCAGAAATTTGAACATAATAATTTATTAGTATTTATAGATTGCGTTTATATTTTTCATTCATTTGTTACAGTTAACAATAAATTTTAGAGCCTTTTCTCCTATAATATTAACAAAGCTTATCTTTAAATGGTAAAATAAATATGAGTAGAGGGACTTTTTTCTCCCACTCCAATCTTATTTTTGTTTAGGTTCAGCCACCAGAGCCGATTGGAAAGAGATCGAAAGTAACCATAGACGGCAAGCTGAACTTTGGCTCCGTTACAGTTGAGTTTACTACAATATACAGGGTGCGATGGATAAATTGTCGTAAAAATTACGTAAAAATTAAAAATAACACTGACATCTCATTTTAACAGAAATATTCACCAAAATTACACAAAAATATCTTAAAATACTAAAGAGTAAATTTATTCAATAACATCGCCATTGGCTTCAACTACGGCCTCCAGACGACTTCGGAATCTCCTGCAACTCTTTGAGACGGTCTCCTTGTTTAAGTTGATGAATGCTGTCATAATTCTTGATGTTACAAGGAGTTTTGTTGGTCTTTCATTCAACTGCGCCCCACGCATAATAATCAAGGGAGTTTCATTCTAGGGAGTTTCATTCTAGGGAGTTTCATTCTAGGGAGTTTCAGTCTAGGGAGTTTCAGTCTAGGGAGTTAGGTGGCCAGATGTAAAGGGTGATTAGGTCGCAGAAATTGCCTGACAGCCATGACTGGGTTCTCCTGCTTGTGTAGCATGATGTAGAGTCCTGTTGCCAGACGTAGGATCTTCTAGCACCCGCCCTCTTGGCTTAGGGCAGCACTACCTCCTCAATACACTTCATGTAGGCCTCCGTGTTGAGGCCCTGTGGGAAGATGAACGGAGGCATAACGTAGCCATCACTAATGATCACTCCAAACACCTTTGTAATCACTCATTTAACTTTTTCTGAATCCTCTGTATTGTTCTGGGATTGACATCCAAACGCTCTAAAATATTCGAATTGTAGCTTCCGGCGCGAATGCCAAGCAGTACAGCATGCCGTTTCCAAATTTCTGGCGGAGTGAATTGTGTCATGGCGCTCTTTTTCTTACAGACGGTGCTCAACTGACCCTATTATACTATGCAGTCGACAAAATAAAATTGAAAAAAATTAATGCGCATGCGCGAAATTAAAAATATAAAATGACCAAAATTTACCCATTGCACCCTGTACAAGCTATTCATTAACCTACCTAAAACATGTTTCTAACCTTTAGATCTGCAAATCTTTTCATAGCACTTTCTACAATTATCTTCTTTAAAACATCATTTTCTAATGACAAAGTAACCAAAGAATTTAATCTGTGTTGAGTCATGGACGACCGAAAGTATGAGCTTCATGGGGCCATCTAGGTGCCCTCGGCCTTGATGGCGCCCCAACCGACTGCCCGAGTTTCCAGTACCTTGAGTCGGCCCCGGACATAATTATTTGACCCACGATGAAGATCTGATCATTTATTCAATTACTTTGTTCATAATTATGTTTTTTATACTCTTGTTCATTTAATAAAAGGCCAAAGAGCCACTCAAGTAGACGGTTACTGAATGAGATTCTAAGAGGGGGAAGTAATAAGTGTATGAGGATATGTAGGATAGATATTGGTTGACCCTTAGAGTTGAAGAGGTTATGTTTGTAATGATCAGGGAAGCATCTACTCGGGAATATGTTCTACAAATTAAGTTCTTGTGAAGAAGCTGTCTGAGTGGAACTTCTTCTTTACCAATGGAATATGAATGGAATGAAAATGAGTCGTCCCAGTGTATGTTGTCATAGGTCCTAGGTCTGTACAGGAGGAACTAATTAATGTAGCTCGTCCGAACATTTGCCATGGAAATAGCGATAAAGTAGCGAGAGGCTAGCAACGTTTCGTTGGTGTTAAATGTGTTGTATGGAGATAAACAAATCCGTAGCTTTATGACAAAAGAAAGAATTGATATTTCACAAAAATATTTATTTTTTTAACATGACCATGTTAATGCTCTTAATTCAGTGATGAATTTTAATCACATAGCTTGAACTTTAAAATTATTGAAAACTTCAGATCAAAATTCAACATTTTTAAAAATTAAATTTCACCTAATTCAAGTCTGGTAAGCCACTCAAGGAAGAGGGTTGCAGTCGAAATGGTAATAATGAATGAGTTGTATAATCGCAATAGAAGTTAAGGTGGTAGAAAATGACGATTATGAGGACAAGATTGAAGTGTTCAGGGAAGCACCTACGTGGGAGCATGTTCAATAAAACGGCAATTCATGGGAAGAATCTGAGTGGGACAACCCATCTCCCTCATATATTCTCACAATTTTTCTTTTCACACTTTCTTCTCTCTCCGGGTATTATTATTAACCTGCGTGAAGATAAGAACAGGATGAGTTCTAAATAGGACATCATGGTGGACATCAAATATATGATTGGCTGGCAGAAGTGAGAGAGCGACAACGATTGATGTGATTAAGAAGTAAGGTTTGCCGAAATCTAATTTGGAGACACTTTGTAGGTCTCCACCCACCAAAGTTAATCGCGCAGATTAAAATTGTTAATCAGCTTCAAACACTAGCAAGATAATATCAAGGTTATAAATCTGATAATCGAAGAAGAATGACGTGGGAGAGGAGAGGGGGAGGAGAAAAGAAGAAAAGGAATAATTGGAAAGAAGGAAGAGAAAAAGAACGAAGAGAGAAAGATGAAAAAGAAAGGAGAGTAGAAGCAACAGAATGATGAAGAAGAAGAAGAGGAGAAAGAGAGAAAAAAAGAATAAATGAAGGGAAGAAGAAAGAGGAGTGGAAGAAACATGGCGATGAAAGATAAGGAGAGTGAGAGGAAGAAAGAAAGAACGATTAGGTGGAAGAGGATCGAACAGAAGAGAAAGAAGGAAATGGATTAAATGGAAGAATAAAAGAGAAAGAAGACGATGAAAGATAAGGAGAGTGAGAAGAAGAAACAATAGAATGAAGAGGAAGAAGAGAAGAAAGAAAAGGAGAAAGAAAGAAAAAAGGAATAAACGGGAGAAAGAGAAAAAAGTGAGGTACAAAGGTGAGGTGAGGAGAAAGAGAAGAAGAAACTACGGAATAAAATGGAAAAAGAGAACAGAAAAGAAAAAAAAGTAAAAGATGATAAAAAGAGAAAGAGAAGAGAGAATTATTTCACCACAGCCCTTTTAAAGGACTGCGGATTATCAGACTTTACTTCCAAAGGTTGAAACAAAACAACCTTTGGAAGTAAAGTCTGATAATCCGCAGTCCTTTAAAAGGGCTGTGGTGAAATAATTTATTACATGGAACCTTAAAGTGGTCTGTTTTTATTTAAATTATTTGCTCTGGATTTACATTGAGCTCTCTGGATTTTATCCTCCTTGGGTTTACCCATACTGATTACATAATTTTTCATAAACTATATATATATACATATATATATATATATATATATATATATATATATATATATATTACTCAAGTCTTCGTTAGTTGTTTTCTTCGTCATTCACTATATGTTTGCAGGCAAATATACATCAAGCAGCAAGCATGGGGAAAAACTCACAGCTATTGGATTGTTACTTGGAAATAGGGTCATTACAAAAAGCTTGCATTCTCGGAAAAGCAAGGATACATCAGGATTTGATTCTATTATTATTGAATGAGAGAGCAACGCGTGACCAAAATATAGACATCATGATATCCAGAATGACAGTGGTATACCAGGCACATGCAGCACAATCAAACGTGAACGATATATTGATAGGTTTTGAGAAAACAGCACATGACATTTCAGTGCTTATGGGACTTACTTAGAAGTAACCCTATAGGCTCAAACATTTTCCGATTAAGGGCGTTCCCAAGTATCTATTTATGACTCTGTTGTTACCTATGGAAGGTTACTGAATAAAATAATCAAACGAAGTTTGGTAATGAACGATAATACTTAGGACAAGAACAGCATATATAAGATTCGCCAGCAGTGCGTAGAAAAATTAGTCAAGTGAATTCCACAACAAATCTCCAACGGCAAGATACCTACCAACCGCCCCACCCGGTCAGATATGGTACATGGCCGAATTTAATCTGGGTATCCGAGCCCATAAGCTTGGCCAAAAATTCCCCGTAGGCCATGTATAAAATGGGGATTCGGGTAGTTGTTTCCCGAAACGACTCTGCCCTTCGACATAACTTCATCCGGGGTCCTTTATGCCCGGAGAGTTTGACCAGCACAGCTGGAGACAGATCTCTAACTGCAGGATATCTACGAACCGCTCTACGCGGTCAAGACCGAATTTAATGTTGGATATCCGAACCCGTATTCTTGGCCAAAAATTCTCCGTAGACCGCATATAAAACGGGATCGGGTAGCTATTTCTCAAGACGAGACTCTACCCTCGACATAGCCTCGTCTGGGGATCCTCTCTGCCCGGAGACAGAGAATTTGACCTGCACAGCTTGAGACGAATCTCCAACTGCAGACCAACGTACAGTATTTATTACTGCATTTATGTGAATGGGGACATAATCATTATCGTCCGTAGGTATGCTACAACAGACTCTCAAGTTGCCTTGGCTGACTCATACCACAAACTTAAAAAAAAAAAACGTCTTGAGATGCGCTCATAATGTTGTCAACTACTCTTGCTCGTGAATATAGATAAACAGTGCGCCAGACCCCAGGGAATATGTCCAACTGGTTATGGTCAGGCAACTCACAAACAAATCTGTAGACTTGATCGAAATATTTACTGTATTCCAGCTTAATTCACTAAAATAAAATCTATACATGTTAACATTAACCAGTTAATATCAGAAATCTTCAAAATCATACCTGGCGTAATTCCAGGGCATTTATTATTATTATTGTTTTATTTCTTTTGGTTTCTGGTGTATACTCATTTCTTTCTGAGTCCCGATCAGATAAATAAGGTAAAAAATGGTATCATGACATTTTCCACTGAGCAGTTTAAAATAAAAAAATCGCACATATTTTACATAGATAAAGCCCTTCGTAAGGTGAGGGCTGTACTTGTGAGTACAATGTTTTGTATTTCTTTAAGGCATGGGCTACCAGGGATTCCTTCAATGAGTCTTTTGGAATCTTTTCCAACCAATCCGAGGGCTCCAACTACAACTGGAATTGTTAATGTTCTCATGCGCCACATTTTTGAGATTTCGATTTCAAGGTCCTTATATTTTGATAGTTTTTTTGAAGATCTTCAAAAATACATTGTCATGTCAATAAGGAGGCATATGTTTTCTTTGCGGTCTCTAATGAAGATGTCAGATTATTATTATTATTATTATTATTATTATTGCATGTTATGTTTCCTGCTTTGTATCCCGTAGAGCCGGGCCCAAACTATGCTCCTTAGGCAAAATAAGAGAATTCTCCTATAATTTATAGCATTTTCTTAGTATATGGTATGTTCCTAGTAAGGAAATCTTCTAGGCAACTTGTATGTTGATGTTACCTGGTACACTGTTAGTAAAATTTCCTATTCCTTTTATAACGAGGCTCAGAGCTTTGATAACTACTGATACAGTCTCAGCCTTCATTCCCCACATTCTGTTAATTTCGATCTCCAGGTCCTTGTATTTGGACAATTTCTTGATAATTTTCATGGGAGGTGTTGCTCTCATATGGTACTGCTATGTCAATAAGCATACACTTCTTAAATTTCTTGTCCCTTATGATAATATCAAGGTCTGTTGGCTTTTATTTGCCTGTCAGTTTGAATTGGCATGTTCCAGAGGATAGTTACATCGTTATTTTGGGTAACTGTGTCTGCTCATACCCTCTCTCAGTGGTTTCGATTTTGTGCTTCTTGCATATCTTCCGGTACACATATGTCGCTATCTTGTTATGTCTGTGGGTATATTCATTTTATGCTAGTTCCGGACATCCTGAGATAATATGGACGACAGTTTCATCATATTTTCCGTAGATACTACATTTCGGGTTAGTTTCATCCTTGATTATGTGACAGTGATAGAATCTGATTGCGAGGCTTTGGTCCTTGAGCTGCAATAATTAGTCCTTCTATCTCAGCTTTCGACTTGGTACTTTCAGCCACTAATGTGTTTTCTGTTGGTCTCATTTGCTTCTTTCGTTCTTTTTAGGTATTTGACATGTAACATCTTGTCCTTCAAGTTTTTTTTTTGTAATTTCATTTGACCAAGTTTTCTGTTTTACTCGTTTGGCGCAGATGGTATTCGCTTCGTTTTTTGTTGGTAGGGTTTCAGGTAAATTAAGTTGTTTTTTGAAGAGTGCAGCTTCTTTGTTGATGGAGTTAATTTGGTGTTTTACTATTTGTAGGAGAAGGTCATTGGTTTTTGTGAGATTGGCTTCCAATCCGATTGTTGTAGTTTTAGAGTTAGTTCATGGTGGATTAGACCTCGACGTCCTAAAACTCTTGGTACGTACAGCCTATCAACATCTGATTCCGGGTGGTGCATCCTCATTTAGGTAAGGATTTTTCTGGTCTTGGCGTCCAATCTTTTAATGTCATTCAACTTCCATTTAATAATGTTGAAGCTGTAGGTTACTACGGGTATAGCTAAGGTGTTGATAGCCTTCATTTTATTGCCCCCCGCCCACTCTCTTATAATATTCTTTTCGAATATTTTTCTTCGTAATTGAATGTTGCATTCAGTCTCCTTTATTGATTCCTAAGTATTTGTATGATCTATTTCCTTAATCTTGTTGATATCAAGATCTAAATCTGTAGTCTTCGTTAGTTTACCGTCTTTGGAGATGGCTTTGGAACATTTGTCGATTCTGAACTCCATCCTAATGTCTTCGCTGAAGGTTTTGACAATGGTGAGTATGTTTTTCTGTTGGTTGTCATCCTTCTCAAACGTTTTATGATCATCAGTATAGAATACGTGATTCAATTTGCCATTCTGTGACTTGTATCCGTAGCTACTGCTGTTCAGTAAGCAGCTGAGTGGCGCTAATGCAAGACAAAAAAAGTAGTTGTGATAATGAATCTCCTTGGAAGATCCCACTTTTGATGTTGATTGGTCTCGGTGTTAATGACCCGTTTGTATGGTTTAGGTTTAATGTAGTCTTCCAGTTTTTCCTGCTCACCGTGATGAATTTAACCGTCGTGGGACAAACTCTGTATACGTTTTGGCTCTTCTCTATCCATGAGCATGATACACTGTCGAACGCCTTTCTGTAGTCGATCCATGCCATCAATAAGTTTCTTTTCTTTGTTTTCACCTCTTCCAATATTGTTTTATTAATAATTAGTTGGTCCTTGCATCCGTAACTTCCTCTTTTACATCTCTTCTGTTCTGCTGGGAGTAAATTGCTTTTCTCAAGGAAGTTGTATGTCCTCTCAGTTATGATAGAATTGAGGATCTTGTACTTTGTTGGTAGGCAGGTGATGGGCCTGCAGTTTTTCGCGTTCTGTGCCTCGTCTCTTTCTGTGAGTAGGTATGTTACTCCCCAAGTGAGCCGTTTTTGGCATCTTTCTGAGTTTATGATTATACCACTGTATTTTGATAGTTTTTGAAAATCTTCAAAGATACATTACAATCTGCAGGAACTGCCATGTCAATAAGAAAACACATTTTGTTTTTGTGGTCTGGGTGATAATTTTTGACTGTTATGACTATGCTTATTGTAAAATCCCATAAAATTGTTACAGGTTCTATGTCTGCAATCGGATCTCAGTGACGGTCATACCAGTTTATTATTATTATTATTATTATTATTATTATTATTATTATTATTCAATTGTATCTTTTGTTTCAGATGCTTTCCGGCCAACTTTAAATTGCGAAAAATCAAATGCAATGTCAATCGCTATCTACTGTCCTCTTGATTACTCTTTCCTTTTCCCACTCATTATTAATGTTTCTGTTCGTAATTGTTCTACACCCTGTAGCCCCTTGTATCTTAGTGGCTTTACTGCCTTGCATGGGGTGATGTGGATTTAAAAAAGATGTTATAATGGCGGGTACACGAATTGAGATTTTGGCAATTTTGAGATATTGTTCTAAACTGGCCTTCAAAGCTGTTGAAGCTAGCAGAATCCGAACAGAAGAATAAATATTTGTGCTACTTAAACTTGATTTAAACTTTTTAAGGATTATCATCTGTCCCTTAAAATAAAGCCATTTAGAATGTTTTAAAATACTAGAGAAAAAAACGATCACCAACATTTTTAGAGGATATAGTTTTTAAAGTCTTAAAAAGCATGTAGTCAAACATTAATAAGCGTTAATATTAACACAAAAGTTAAAAAATGAATATTAATCTCAGTTTTGTAAGGTAGCTGATGCAAATTAGTAATTTCAGGTAGTGCATAAACAGGATATCGAATACATTTTCATTTATTGACAGAACGGTTTGATGTTGTAACACAATCTTGGGGAATATTGGTCTTCATTCAAGAAATTGAAGGCCTTACATGGAATGAAAACCGCGATAGAACTATTAATGTTCCAAAGTGTAATTTGAGAATTTAACCACATCTTTGTTGCCTCGAGTCTCCTCTTTATCTGTGAGGAAATTGTCCAGTATTCACTGCCATGTAAGAGGATTGATGTTACATAGCAGTTCAGCACACTTTTCTTTGTTGCTAACGAAATTTTCCCGTTTCTTAATTTTATCAATGTGCCAGAAAAGCAAAATGAGTGTTTAGGGTTGAATTAATAGGCTTTCTTCGTCGATATGGTCAACGAGAATTCAAGCGTTAATTGCTAATGTTGCTAATTAATAGCCATTCTTCAAAGATGCCATCGACATGGTCAACGAGAATTCAAGCGTTAATCGCTAATTAATCAATGAGCAAGTGTAATGGTACCGGGTTCTTCAATAATCGTGTTTGCTTAATCAAAGCAAGCGAGAACCACGTGACGAGGATCGAAGCCCACTGGCAACGTATTGCTTTACTAACCTACAACCGATCTTTCGAGGCAGGAACCTTAAATATTTCACTCGGATTATTCGAGTGTGCTACGGTCAGAATATTACGCCACTTTGTGAGTATCAATCTCCCTATGTTAGTAAACGTCCTAGCCAGAGTTAATTTTTTGACTGATTATTTAGACCCGAAACGTATTTCGGATTGTAGGAGGTCGTTGGAATGCCCGGTCTTCCTAAGCGGCCACCCATTACTTAGGTAATGACCGGGATCGGCATTGGCCGAGCGAGAAAATCATACTGACCATCATTAAAGCATATTATAGTAGGTTTTATTTTAATTAACTACTTGCTTTCATAAGTTTATTTAATACTTTTAAACTCTATGATCTGAAAGTTTTATAATAATAATAATAATAATAATAATAATAATAATAAGAAGAAGAAGAAGAAGAAGAAGAAGAAAAAGAAGAAGTTGAAAGTAAAACAAAGTTGCTCATTTTAACTCATTAAAGGGCGTGCTGTTTTCACGTTTTTCAGAGAATCAACATTGCACTCATTGGAAAAGGTAGGTTTTGATGTGCCAAGTAATGACACCAATAATTAGATTCAGAGCTTTTACCAATTTTTGAGCATTTAGTTTTAAAGACCATCTGAAAAAAGTGTACCGAAATACCTAAGTTCCGCAGGTTTTTGCTTAGAATCTGACTTCAAAATTTTACTATTTCAAAAATAAATCCAAATAATGTTGATATCTTTTGTATTAGATTCATTGAATGGAAAATATATTCAAAGTAGATTTCTAATTATGAATCACGACAAGCAAAATACGCATTTTTCTACTGTATTCGATAAATAAAAACTGTGTAAAATGATAAAAGAGTACAAAAAAGGCTACTCAAGGAATACGATTTGTTAGATCATAATTAATAAAAAGAAAAATATAGATAAAATTGTATATAACACCATAATACTGCTGGGCAAACATTATATGACAAATGTTTTAAATTTGCATTGTTTATTGAAAATCATACTAAAATTATTGCACCGTATAACATATTATCATAATATAGTTAAATTGATCGTATAATTTCCATTTGAAGTAAATGAAGGTCTATTCGGATGGCACAATGATTTCGTAATAATGTGCTTGTGCCTTGCATCTTGTTCATACACGATTTGTAAATATTCAGAAAATTATAAATTTTATAAATATAAGACTTTCACTGATCACCGAAATGAAATTCCAAAGCTACAATTTTGATCCTAAACTTTTAAATTCATTTCCTCAAAAAATGGTAACAATTTGGAAAAAAAATATTTTGTACCTGGGCTTGGACTTTTAAATTGAGTGCAATACCATGATTCCAAAATCGACCTGCCCTATTTAGCCTATTGACCTGATCTTTTCTGTCGTCATACGAGACAATAGCCTAGCGGATTAAAGCGTTGGTTTCTGAAATTGATGACATGGTAATTGAAAGTTCAATCCTTGGTCCGAGCAGTGCGTTCTTGGACTCAGTGGAAACAGCAATGGTTGAGCAGTACTAAAAATTGAATTAGTGTGAATTATTGTTGATTTGGGTTTTGATTTAGGATTTACCGGATGTTAACCCGAGCCGCGCTACTAACAAGGTATTGGCGACTTCCTCTTAGATGAAGAGGAAGTTTGACACAACAGAGATCTGGTTCTATAGAAGGATGCTTAGAATACAATGGACCGAACATGTGAGTTCCGGGGAACTTATAAAGAAAATGGGGGAAAAATGATGCTTGTGCTTAGAATCAGAAAGAGGTGAAATTTCTGGGACACATAAAATACGAAAATAGGGCTTGGAGAATTTGAGAATCGAAGGACATATTGAAGGCAAGAGAGACAGAAGAAAACATCGTATATATATATATATATATACCCTGAAATATCGTGGGGACAGATATAATGAAAAACGGTTCGTAAGTCGTAAAGAAAATTATTTCGAGCGGAAAATGATTCCACTGATAATGCCGTAGTTCCAATCGCAGTGACGAGAGAAGATTTGATTGGCTAATTTGCAGCCTTAAACATCGATATAAATGAAACAGAAATAAATGATTGGTTCAATGTAGACGGATTTGGGGATGAACTCCTAAGTGACCAGGATGTTGTTGAACTCATAACCGCGCCGGAAAATGTCAGAGAAGGTTTTGATGATGATGATGACGATGATCAGGATGATGATGATATTGCACATGTTGAAAATCAATAATTCCAATATATCTGTAATTTTTTTTTTCCTTTGGAAATGTAAACAAAGAACACTTACGGTGATATCACGTTCAAACACCGATCGTCGTTCGATCACCGAAGTTAAGCAACGTTGAACCTGGGTTAGTAGAAGGGGTGATCGCTGGAGAATAACAGGTTCTGTAATCTTGGATGTGCGGGTGGTGTATTGGATGAAGTTTCGGAATGAGAAATTGGAGAGCCGAGTTCCAATTTAATTCCAAGCCGTTATATTCACTTACGTGGAAATACCGATAGGAAAGGTATGAATCCACCTCTTCTCCTCCTCCCAGCTATGGGTTAAATATTAACACCTGTACCAGAAAATCATTATCCTCTAAAATTCTTACAATCCAAAATATGTTTCGGCTTTAAATAACCTAAAACGCTTGGTAAACCGTAGCAATTCAATCAATGTAAACAATGTAATTTCTAATGTATTTATAGGTTTTACTTTTAATCCGACATTATTTCCTATTAATGTAAACGTTATTTTTTAGTGGATAACCATGTTTGAGTAGACGCTGCGTTTTTCTTTTTAACAGTGTGAATTACGTCTACCGGCCTGTTAGAACAACAAAGAATACCATTTCTTGTTTTTTTTCTTCTTTTATTTTGACCGCCATCTTCCTTCAGGACATAATCGTGACTCTCCATAGATTCATTTTTCTTTATTATCCGTGAATTACCATGACGTTTCGGGAGTCGTTTCCCGTTGCCTTGTCCATCGTTTCGAATTTACAGTTGTTCTTCTTCTGGACTGGCTGTCACCCAACCATGGAGAGCTCACACACTTTCCTGTCATAACCGGGCAGAGAAAAGATGGATTCATGCCTTTTACTAACAAAGTCAATGTAACACAATCGTTTGAAACTTGAAGCTATTCTTTTTGGATTTCTCTTTTCTTCGTCGTTTAATTCCAATATTTCGTTCCAATTCTCTCCCTGACCGTTAACTAAAAATAACATCTGTGAAAAAAAAAAAAAAACATCAAGCGAAGATATGGCGTTTGCGACGTGGTGACAGAGCTGTAGATAACTACTTTAGCTGATTATAGACTTCCGTGACCGAAACGGTTAAGTTGTCGGCCATGAAATGCAAATACTTTGGATATGAAATTTCAATAAAAAAAAAAAACGAGAAATATATACAGTCCATTGTTGATACACTCTGACGAGTGGATGGAGTAATTGCTGGAGGGTCCGTCTACGAAACTCTGGAGTCAGGATGTTGAAAATAACACCAATCAGCAATAGGTAATAGGTTTGTTACCTATTGCTGATTGGTGTTATTTTCAATATATATATATATATATATATATATATATATATATATATATATTATATATATATATATAATTAATAAAATATAAAGTTTGTTACCTATTGCTGATTAATTGTTATATATATATATATATATATATATATATATATATATATATATATATATATATATATATATATATATATATATATATATATATATATATATATACAAATACACACACACACACACACACATATATATATATAGAGAGAGAAAGAGTGAGACAAACAGACACACAGTGATACAAAATATTCTATTATTCTCTTTTTTTCTTTCTTTATATATATATATATATATATATATATATAAATATAAAAGTGAACATAGAAATTCAACACTTAGAGGCAACAGTCTGTTTCATTATATGCAATCGTCAGGCCTGACGATTGCATATAACATGAAACAGATTGTCGCCTCTAAGTGGTGATTTCAATGTTCACTTTTATATTTACACACGCTCTATCTCTGATATTGAGCACTTTATCCCATAAATATAGCACACCTTAAGACTATATTTCTTTATATATATATATATATATATATATATATATATATATATATATATATATATATATATATATATATGGGGTATAGTACTAGTATAGTACTAGTAGTATAAAATTAATATACATCAGCATGGTAATTTTCTTTCTTCTTTCAATAACGATACTAATTACGAGAGGATCCTATTAAAAATAAGCAGACAAAACTTGTCTAAATTATTTAATGAGACGTGTCTTATGAAAACATGCTGCCAAAATATACATAGTATATATATATATATATATATATATATATATATATATATATATATATGGATTCAGACAGACACAAAACCATAGATATAGAACAGACTAACAGATGTAAGTATCGGCATAGAAAAGAAAGAAAGAAAGAAAGAAAGAAAGAAAGAAAGGAAGAGTTATAAAATAAGAGAGATGGAAAGAGAGGCGGGACACCAAAGTTCCAACTGCTTTTGTTTTGTTTTAGTTCGTGCAAAGCAGTTCCGCCCCCTCAAACTTTTCTTTTCAATCTTCTTCCCCCCTCCTCCTTTTTATCTCTTCCTCTCTCTCTCTTTCCTTCTTTTTCTCTCTTTCTCTCTTTCTTCCGAGACTTTACGTCAGCATGCGCGTCTGTGCAAGGATTTCAGTCTGTGTAGAACGGCGTGCATACGTACGTGTGTTCACTTCGGTGTCTTTGCGCTCGCGTGAATGAGTGCATGTGTGGGTGGGGAGTGAGAATGCCTTTTTACAGCCTTATATATTTTGTTTGTTTTTTTTTTTTTTTTTTTTTTCACTTTTTATTCTTCTTCTCCTTCCACGCCCTCCATACCCTCTTTCTGGTTTCCAAGGTAACGGTGACGTCAGAAACAACATGGACGTCAGCAACGGTCTTACTATCACTCCGGTTGTTGCTACCTGCGTTTGAGAGACAGCGTCAAATTTAACGCTCACTCGCCATTTTGTGGGCACCATTTCTCTGCTGGACGGTCCGATATTTCTTCTGTTGAGGACAATCTTTGGTCAATGAAAGACTCGGAATTCAAGTTGGGTTGTGTATTTATAGTTTCTAAATTATCACGTAATCGTTTTGAGTTTATTTATTTACTTAAGATCTAAAAGTATGCCATAAAAAATGAAACTGTCTTCGAGCTTCCAACTTTTGGAATTCCGATCCTTGGAAGAATTTTCTCAGATAACAACAGAAATACCAATATTTCTCAGAAAACCGGAATTACTATCAAATCTATTTTTTAAATATCTTGTCCTTTCAGGAAGATTATAACTCTCCACGGATTTCTTTTCTTCGTTATCTGTAAATTACTATAGATTCTTGGGAAAGATACAGGAGTAGTTTTCTGTTACTTCCTCCAAGGTTTGAAATTTATTTTCTTTCGCTTCGACTGGTTGACATCCAAGTCTAAAAATAAAAGCCCTATTAACTAAGCTATTTGATCCATAGCTGCAGACATAACTTTCCTAAGGGTATTAGTGAGAAAGTGAAGGTCGGAACTTATCCAATACACTAAAACTAAAATCGATTAACTTATCTAAAATAATTATGGCATTTTATAATACGCTTAATTAACTTCTGGGATGGTTGCTTACTTATTTATTATTCAAATGCAATTTCATTTATAGTAATATGTCCCTCCCCCCTCTCTCTCTTTATCTATCTATCTATCTCTCGCTCTCTCTCTCTCTCTCTCTCTCTCTATATATATATATATATATATATATATATATATATATATGGAGATATATATATATATAAGATGGAAGGGGTTATTGTCTCTTTTTGTTTCTTTAAAGTTTGAGCTTGTTTATAATTGTTCCGAGAATTTCGTGGTTAAGGGAAGCCTTTGAAACCGTCAACTCTGGATTTTCACGGAGCGAAAAAGATACGTCTTGTCCAGTCTGTGTTGTTCTTTTTACTACTGCTCTCTTGCTTGGATGGGGGGAGGTTGTTTGTATAATGATGAAACTACAGATCTTTATTTCGAGAATGATGAAATATCATCATCATCATCATCATGAATCATAGCATGGTATATTTAATGATGGAAACATTTTTAGTGAGGAAAACAAAACAAAAAAAGAAAAGAATCTAAATTAAATCGGCAAAACGCATATTAAAAAAAAAATTAAATTCTCATCGTCTGTCAATCTTGCGCATGTGTAGTCGCGTCAACGTAAATAGAACCTTAGTCCGATGAAGCCCTAAAGGACGAAACGCGTCACACAAAAATTTTTCACAATTTGTCATACATCTTTTCTCCATATATATATATATATACATATATATATATTCAGTTGTATGGATATCATTTTGTGATCATCAGACAAACTCCATTCCAATATCCATACAACTTAATATGTTAGCCATATCACTGATATTGAGCACTTTCCACTAAGTACTGCGCATAGTCATACTTATTATAAAACCTAGAGTGCGTGTGTGTGTGTGTGTGCGTGTGTGCGTGTGTGTGTACGTTTATATATTGGATCGGATTTTTTACCTTTTTTTTAACCGATTTCAACAAAACTTCACAGGACTACGTAAAATTACCTTGCGGTGTTTTTGACAGCGCCAAAAATTGGAAAAACACAATTAAGAGGCATCGCTGTCGCGAGAATGAAAGGCGGACAACTCATATCGAGTTATACTTATAAACCCAGGTTGTTTGTGTTTGTGTTTGTGTGTGTGTGTGTGTGTTCGTTTATATATGGGATCGGATTTCCTACATTTTTCAACCGATTTCAACAAAACTTCACTTTTTTTTTGGCAGGTAGTGTTTCTTATTGTCTTGCACACTTTTTTCTTTATTTTTAATGCTTTAAAAATTCCATTTACAAGACAATTGTTTATAATAAAATTCTATTCAATCGGTAGAAATGTGTCTTTAAATGTTGTACGATAGAACATGTATTCAGCAAATGCAATGTAAAACATCTTGAAAATGTTATATATATATATATATATATATATATATATATATATATATATGAAGAAATATAGTCTTACGACGTGGTATATTTATGGGATAAAGTGCTCAATATCAGAGATAGAGCGTGTAAATATAAAGTGAACATAGAAGTCAACACTTAGAGGCGACAGTCTGTTTCATGCTAAATGCAATCGTCAGGCCACCTGACGATTGCATTTAGCATGAAACAGATTGTCGCCTCTAAGTGTTGACCTCTATGTTCACTTTTATATATATATATATATATATATATATGTGTGTGTGTGTGTGTGTGTGTGTGTGCGAGTAGGTGTGGGCAAGTATTCCTGTTTAAAAATTGATATTCGTAATTGAATAAAATGGGTAAAAATGACCCGAAGAACAAGAGGCAAAGGTAAACTTATCTTTAGCAAACTTCAGTCGGACACGTCTTATTTATTGCTAAAGACCTGCTTGCTACTTTGTTTGAAAAGTCTCGTAAATAATATGCTTTATTAACCACAGACACATATGCTTTAATTTACATTGGGTCAAATACCGATGACAGGACGTTGACAAGATGAAAGATATGGGGAGATAATTTATTTTTGTTTATGTCTGTGAGATTGAAGTTTCGCCTATATGAAAGATATGGTATAAAAATAGACGTAGTGGGTAATCGAATGACAGAAAAGAAATAACGCTAAGCTTGTTTTTACCATTTCATCACAAGTAAGGCAATAATGCAACTAAGACACAAAGGTTACCGAGGGTTGAAAGAATATGGAAAAAAAAAAAACACTAGAACCGTAATTTAAATAATTACAATACCTCATCTCAGAAATATAGACAGATATAGAGGAAATACTTATACACAACTCCCTGCTTCTATGAGAAAATCCCTGTTGATATAGATATCACTGTCATTCTAAGAACATCTAATTGTAAAAAGTGTTGAAATATAATGTACGCAATTCATATAAGGCAGCTTAAGCCAAACCTCATTCTAACTTTCTTTGAAACTGGATGGAATATGTTGGCGATGTTTTAAATGCACCTCATCACGTAATTACTATTACTCTTATCTAGCACGACTTAGAACTACTACTACTACTACTACACAATACAGCTTAGAGCATAAACAGAGGAAGTATATCAACAACGAACCTATTGAAAATGTCTAATGAAATGGCCTAAAGCGGTTGGAAAAAAACTATAGATATTTCATAAATTCTGTTAGTCCTCATAAAAGAAGATCCTAAGAACTTTATAAAAAATGAAAAAAAAATAATTTCATTGTTCAATGAAACCTACTTGGCTTTCATGAATGCAATCCATCTTGAAGCGATACTGAAAAGCTGTGTTCAACTTAAATAATGTTCGGTAGTAGACAATATTTTACTGCATGCATGTTACCCGAATTGGTTAGTCAATGTAAAGATCACAGAGCCGATCCAACAGAGCCTTACAAAACCTTGCGAAATAACTGAACAAGAGTAGGTCACACAAATAGTAACTGACATTTCTTACAATTTTTCGATAATATGACATACTGACATCACATTTTTTTCGCCAATTTTTTCAACAGTGTCAACTTTTGACACAAGCTTTCAGCACGCTTTATCTTAAACTAATTTCTCCAAAGACAACCTAACAGCGTGACGTAACGTTTCTTTCGTTAACGCGACAAAATTCATTTTTAGAACATTTTCTTTTTGTTATGATGAATGTTTATGAAATTTCTGCAGACACTATGACAAGAAAAGAGAACACAATTATTTTTTTAATGTGATGTTCTTTATTCATCAAAAGTTTGAACTTTGAGCTAAACTGCTCGTCTGTAAACAGTCGTTTCCCCCCACCCCCTTTGCTTGACTAAGAACAGTGTGTATGTGTTACGTCTATCGGCCTGCGCATTTGAGGAGTCTTAGTAAAGAAAATGGCTTCCCTGACAGAAATCGTATCTGCCTCCTCCTTTGTAGGGGAAACCACTATTTGATTCAACGTGCATTACCGCTTGGCCACGGAGAACGTTACAGAAAGCAAGGCTCTATTTTACTTTTCTTTTTTTTCTTTTTAATTTTAAGACCTTTTTTAAGTTCGTACTTTTTGTTTCGTTAGATTTTCTTGAAATTAATTTGTTTTTTTCTGATGAAGTTGATTCTTTGTCGAAACGTGTCAAATAGAATTTTTGAAATTGTCATATATTTACCATTCCATCGGATTCTCATACAAAAGATTTACTTGCATATTAGGTTGTTCGGAAAGTAATTACGTTATTTCAGAAAGGATATAAAAACAGATGAAAGCTAAATATATCTTGATATTATTTATCAAAACTGTAATCCCCTTCAGTTTCGACGATGCAGGAAGAAACTACAAACAACCTCCAAAATTAATCTTCCCTTCGCCTATCTTATGAAAGCAACAGAACCCGTCACTGAACTGTCGATTCCACACCTTGATACGCTTCAAAGATATTTTCCCACCAGAAATTCTGTCTCATTGCGACCAATCAGATTAGTTCATTTGTCGACAACTTACCTGAATGCCTCGAGCTGCTCAGGAACTTCTTCATGTGATTTTTAAGCGACACTCGACGTTTTCACGGAAAAATGCAGCCGAACTGCTTTACTTTCTTCTCAATCCGAATTCCGCTGGCTTGAATGGTTTTGATATTCTAATTAAAAGTCTCTCGTGCAAATTAGGTTCGAACCAGGCACTGGTTTGAAACTAATTTCACAAAAGACTTTTTAATTTTAGCGTTTAAATCTGGTGTTAAAACAATACAGAGAATCTTAAAGCAAACGTATATATTTATATATAACTTTTTTTTCTTCTTTCAAATAATGAATTTATTTGAAGAAAGTATTTATAAACAAAAACAATTATTTTTGCTATCCTCTGCCAGCCGCAATGATGGAGAAAGCTTTACCTCGAACCATCGTCAATGAGACACACTGAAAAAGCCACACCGTTTCGCGAGGTTCGTCCCTTAATCGAGACGTCATCCCGCCAACCTTCCGAAAGAACACCATAGAACGAGGGCCAATAACCCCAGAAGTTTCCATTGCCACCAGAGAAAAAATAAATGATTAAAAAAAAAAATCAATGTATAACTGAGTTGAAATTAGAAAAAATCTAATTTAAAAACACGATACAGTTATTTTTTTTTTTTAATTTAGTACTCATATGTCTATATATCAGAATTTGCCTCTCCAATGGTGATTTGGCTGAAATTAAATCCATTCTTTCTGATAACGTTAGTTGTTCAGCGAAACGTGTCAAAATAAAAGTTTTCTAAATTACTTTATATATTTACCCCCCCACCACCACCACACACACACGCGCGCGCGTGCGTGCATACAAACACACACGACTGTCTACACGTGCGCAAAAAGACACTACAGACAGAAACTTACACACACACACACACACACACGCTCGCGCAGATATAGATAATTTTCCCTTATACTATATTTAGGAAACTTGTGGAACTTTAAAAACATATCTGTGAACACAAAAAGAATCTTAAACGTAACAATTTATCAAATGTATTAGTCAGGCATCGAAATAAGTTCAACAACAAAATTCAATCTAAAGAATGCAACACTTCTCTCTCTTTTTCTCTTTTTCTTTTCCTTTCTAGTTTTTACATTTCTCTCTCATTCTCTTTTCCTTTCAAGTTACTAGAAAATAACTTAATTAGACGAAAAGTTCTTAAGAGTGGCGCTATCGAATCTTGCCAGAGTATAAACCTGCGACCCGGATTTTTAAAAATATTCCCTTTCCTAAAAGAAATACTCTTTTAAAAGTCGTATATATATGACATACACACGCATATATATATATATATATATATATATATATATATATATATATATATATATATATATATATATGTATGTATGTATGTATGACGTATATATATATATATATATATATATATATATATGTATGACGTATAAAAACTACCAAAGCGTGGGGAAGAGAAGAAAGAGAAAGAGAGAGCGAGAGAGAAAAGTTAACACTAGAAAAGAAAAGCGAGAGAAGAGTAAAAACTAGAAAGGAAGAGAGAGAGAGAGAGAGAGAGAGGGGAGTAAAATCTAGAAAGGCAGAGAATTAAAGAATTAGAAATATGATGATAATGACAGAATAAAAGAAAGAGAGAGGGAGGAAGATAAGAGAGAGAAAGTGGGAGATAAAAAGATCGAGTAATTGAGAGAAGGAAACGGCGGGAAGAGAAGAAAGATTGTGCGTTTGGGTGTGTCTCTCTTAATGGGTGGGTAGAAGGCTAACAGTCACCCGAACCTTAAATCTAAATGAACGTGTTATGTAAACGCTAGCCAAGAGTCAAAACAGACGGGCCTCTGAAGTCAAATGGGTTGATGACAGTTCACTTCGCAACTGCCTAGACGACAATTGCAAGGACATCTTTTACGTGTTATTGCTAAATATCTGAATGCGTGAGTCAAGTAAAGATCCGTTTCAGAAACAGCGATTTTAAAGACAGTTCTGATAATCTCCTGTTTTTTAAGTGCTTCTTTTTTTTTTTTTTAAATAATTTACATATTGGTCTTGACAAATATTCGAACTCTTTATTATTATTATTATTATTTGGTTCGTCATATGATCTTTTTAACTGCTGGGAATATCAAATTTTATTCATTTTTTGGTCATTCATATTTCAGTATTCCCAGAAGACGCATATAAATTTAAGTGGGCTTTCATCACATATTGGTAAGGAAATCTAAAACATAACATGACTTACTTTATACGTTACAAGGCAACGGATACGAGTTCATATATATATATATATATATATATATATATATAGATAGATAGATAGATAGAAAGAAAAACATTTGTCTTGATAAATTCCGTCAAAGGATGAAACGCATTGCATTGGCTAAGATAAGTTTTCCTTTTGTCATTATTCAAACTGCCCTTTTATAAATATATTGTAATTGTATCTGAATTTTCACACACTTATACAATATATATATATATATATACTACTACTGTACTGATGCGGCATTCACCCTGGGCGGATTGAGCCGGCTTCTTCCTGTAATGAGAAGAAGATTCTTGGGATAAATTACAGAAGTAGGGTACCCAGGCCTACTCGGATAACGTTCTTGCTTGCCGCGGGGTTCCCACAGACGCAGAGACAGGAACGACCAGAAGCCGCCGGTTACCGATGCAGACGCTCCTTGGATTTTCACCAGAGCCCTTATTAGCCGGCGTGTGTGTCAGACCTGTCCGCCTTGGGTGGCCCTACCAGGAACGAAGTTCCGGGCGGCATAGCTCTGACACTAAAACTGTGAGGTAAGGGTTGGACTTTGGGGGCTTACAGTACCAGGTGTTCCCAAGTGGTCCCCCATCTAAGTACTGACCTGGCTCTACGCTGCTTAACTTCGGTGATCGTACGAGAACCGGTGTTTCAGCGTGATTTGACCGTAAGCAATATATATAATTATGATTATCTCAAATCCTCCTAATAATTTCTATGGCTTGTATATCCTTGCTTCAACCGGCTTCTAATGTTCTGGGTGGACCATATGTACAGCAGCCAGAGCAGTATTTTCTTTATTAAGATTTCTAAAATGCGCAAGGCGGACATTCGTGATACACACTGCTTAATAAATAAGACGATATGTCTATTTCAAATAGGAAATGACCTCTATAATGACGTTTGAAGTTATATAAACGTCGGATTAAAACTAAGTCTATTAGTTTTTTAGCAATTGTTTTATTTACGTTCCGGATATGAAACGGAGCCGATGTGAGTTTTCGCAAAAAAAAAACAAAAAACAAACAAAAAAAACAAAACAAAAAAAAAACAAAAACAATCTAGTTGTTCAGGGTGTGCTTTCTTTAAAAAGAGAAAATAGAGCATTGCTGAAATGTGACATTCTTCGTGGACGAGCGGGAAAAGCACTCGGGATCTTACAGAGGGATGCAGCTTCGAAACCTGCCGTAGAGTGCATTTTTCTTTACTAAGATTTTTGGAATACGCAGGCCGATAGGCGTAAAAATCTAATTGTCCCTATAATAACATCTGATATATATATATATATATATATATATATATATATATATATATATATATATATATATTAAACCTTAATGAGCTATGATGATACCATGTGGTGAAACCTAGGTAGGTAGTATCTGACTCATTAGGATTTATTTATTTTACTTTTGCTCTACTTAGTGCATTGAGCACTCTTCGTTTTAGCTTATTACTTGCTGATTTTTTTCTTTCTACCAGAAATTTAAGGTACTGGATGATTCCTTTCGCCCCGTTTGGAGGTTTCTGAAGCTTTCTTTTTTTTTTTTTTCTATTTTTCCTCGGGTGCCAATTTATTTGAAAATTGTGCTATCCAGGTTTTTTCATCCACCGAATTTAAATAGATTTACATTATATATATATATATATATATATTTATATATATGTGTGTGTGTGTGTGTGTGTGTGTGTGTGTGTGTGTGTGTGTGTGTGTGTTTGTTACTTTTAATTTATTTTGTTTAAACGTTATTATTGATGGATACTCATATTCAAGTAGAAGTTCTGTTCTTTAATTTTTTTTAACGCTATTTTTTTTATCCAACTTACATCTACCGGCCTGATTATTCGAGAAATCCTGTCAGAAAAATATGCGTCCTCCGGAAGGATACAAACCTGTATCCACTATGGGGAATCGTCATTGGATCTGACGTGCCTAACCGCTCGGCCACGAAGGACTTCCGCTCAAACAAACCCCGAATAGCGCCTTTTGGACACACACTCTCTGTCGAGTCCCGAAACATCCATATCTGCTCGAATATTCTGGCCGGTAGATGTCGTGGGATAAAAGATAATGTTTAATTAAAAAAAAAAAAACAAAAAAAACCCAGAAACAGAACTTCTATTCGAAGATGAATATCCATAAAAAATAACGTTTAGACAAAATAAAATAAAAATAACAATATGTCGGATTAAATCCATTTTCTAAAAATAAATTGTCTTTGTTTACGTTAGGATACGAGACAGAGCAGATATGAATATTTCGAGAATTGCCATAAGACTACACACTAGGTGTATAGTTTTATGGTGTATAGGTGTGCAGACTTATTATCTAATATAGCAAATAGGTTTTTACGGGATGGAGTTGCCAGCATTATTCTCAACGAGTTTGAATTCAAAGTTTTCTTTCTCCTAGACTGGTTACCAAAACTAGGCTGAAGAACCCGATCTGCTCTATTTAACCCATAGCTGAAGGAGAAGGAATGGATTCATACCTTTCACAATAGACACCAAGGCTATTTTGCCGGTAAATATAAATAATGTTTTAGAACTAGGAATATATTATATAGCGGGTGTAACAGCAACATTGTCCAAATCGTGTAGCAGCATGAGATAATTGTCCATCCCATAAAATGTCCAATATCTAAAAAAAACCCAAAAAAAACACTAAACTAATTGAGTTTCTTTTTTCCAAGGTTTTAGATAAGACGTTTGGCCGTCTTGACACCATTTGTCGTAAGAATCACGGAAAAACCCTTTGAGTTATTCAGCAAGAAAGAGAACAGATCAAAATCATTTTGTGTCAGCCCCACTACGTCTGAGCAATGGTGAGAGGAAAAAGATCATTCAGGCTTTCAGTAATGGTACCAACATTCATGCTCTGGCTTCCTTCTTTAAAGTCCATTCAAGCACAGTGAATAAGTTTAAAAAAAGAGGGAACAGTAGAGAGGAAAACTGGATCAGGTGGTCACAACAGGAAGAGGGATCGTCGTTCCAACTTTGAGCTAAATACATTCTTATTGTTCAAAGTAGAGTCCAATAGTGTTATAAAAACCTCGAAGAATGCCAGTAAGATATCTTTAATCATTTCTAAGATACAACGGTTCAAAGCTCAATCTAACAATCGGACAATTTTGCTGCTACACAATTTGGACAGTTTTGCTGTTACACCCGGTATATGAATCAAGATTTGATAAGCCAACTCCGTTCATTAAGAAAACATCCAGTGACAGGGATCTACAGATACTTGGCTACTTTATCAGTGATAAAGATGCCATTCGTTCTGTGGGTGAAGAACTTCACTCTGAAGATACTGTGGAACAAAACCCTTCTGCAATACCAACAACAGTGGTTGTGTGAGTTGCGTAGGACTTGAACAACATGGAATCTGTGGGATCGGCACCCTCACTGAAGACAACAACGACCTGAAGTGTATTGCCAAGAGAACCCTGCCCAAGGGCAAGTTTTGGATTTGCAGAGACTGTTATGCCCGAAGTGCTTAAAATATTCAAAGACTTCTATTTCTTTTAACAACTGATGATGAATAAATGATTTTAACTTGTCTTTTAACAATTGATGCTGGAAAAGAGTTTGTCTTAATTGATGGTTAAAATAAATAAACTTTTGTGTTAAATCTGTGTGTTGTTATTTTTAACATTAACTGCCTTCATAATAATAAAACTATTTACCGGCAAAATAATCTGAAGGTCTATTTTATCGAGACCGGAAAAATAGCCACTTTCCATTTTTTTTTTTCTATCATCTTACACAACCACAAGAAACAGGTATAGAATCAATTCATCAATGAAGTTACACAGCACGAAAAATGGTTGGAAAAGAAAAAAACTTAAATACAGAAAGTTTTTAATTCGCTAGAAATTTTTGCTGACGCTTGTTGAAATCTTCACAGTATTTATTATTGTTGAATTTATCACTAACATTTTTAGTCGAGATTTACAAACTCTACGTATCGTTCAGTTTCACATACCAATCGATGAAATTTGAATAAGCTGATTTGTTTAGAAAAATACTTTGATAAAAAACCTACTTCACGGTTTAATAATTTCTGTAATATAATAAATTCTTTAATATAATTTTATAGGAATTCATGGTAAACAATATTTTTAAGAAAATTTCTTTTTTCCTTTTTAAAAGCGGAGAATAAATTCTTAGGATTTCTTACTCTTGGGCATGCAACATACAACTGACCATGGGTAAATATTTCTTTCTGGAGCCATAATCCAAATTTTTGAAGAGTTTGGCCTTGTAATTTGTTTATAGTTCTTGCAAACGCAGTGCGAACTGGAACCTGGATTCTTAAAACTTAAAGAAAATATATGCAAAATACAATATTGCATTTTTGTTAAATAAGTATCTGTTGTTTTAATCATTAAATTGTTTTTAAAATAGTGAGAGTATTTTCTATGTTAAATAATAAAACATTTAATTTTTCCCCCAAAATTAATGCAAATTTATTGTACTAAGCTACGCACCTTAGTACAACCAACTGTACTTTGTAACCCCTTAGCTGTTTGCATTTCTCCCCTAAATTTGGTTTTGATCAGTCAATGTATGGCTATTTTAGAGGGTGTGACGGACTGACAGACTAACAGAAGTCACAGAATTCTAGATATAGATATAACTAATGGAAACAATATTTAAAAGGCTTTTAAAGTTTAATGCTTGAGAATTTCGATCTAAATATGAGGAGATATATCCACTAAACTAGATGCGAGATAGAGGATAATTGCAGAAATATTTTATCTATAATAATAATGGCTCTCCGCTCGTATCCGAGTGTGCCTGTTGTTAGGGCGGCTAGCCAATCCCTGTTGCAAACGCCTGCTCAGGCACATTTATGTTCAACACCCGCAGAGCCTACTTGGAGTTTATACTGCAGCTATGCTAAATAGACTGTACTTCCCATTTCTGGAGGAGACTCCATTATGTGGCGTCATCAAAAGGCTGAATATGACCAGTATATTCAAACCCTCGGTCACGATGGTTGGCGACTTCATGCTAGCACAACCATCAAAGACTCCCAAATAGTTCCGTCTACCCAATTTCATTGCTACCCGCGATATGCCTTTTTCTGACTCTTTCCAAAGGTGCCAAACGCTGGTATCTTCTCCCCAGGCCAATAACATCAAAAAGTCACCGTCCTGATAAATCGACCATGATGAAATTTGATATAATAGAATATGGATACACCTGAGTTCCCCTCACTGGAATATGATTGGCTGGTGTCAGTCATAAATACAGACGGACGTGTAGGTACGACAGAGTTTAAGTCTATGACGACGCCCATTGGACTACATTATTGGCTATCCTATTGGTCTACACCTATTACCTGCGACTACGACGAGTACCAGTCGATTACTGCTACCGTGTACTACTTGGTTATAGTAGCCAAAACCACTTAGATACTTCGATCAAATATATACCTTTTCTGGGACATATCAAAATACGAACCCAGGTCCCGTGGGAAAACACTCGTCCGATAACATCAGGAAGTCACTTTCTTGACAAAATCGACTATGGTGTGATTTGAACCCACACCTCATGGTCGGAAAGCGAACGCTCTAACCACACTATATCTTTTATATTTTTGAACGGGAAATTGTATTGGTCAAAATTTCCAACATTCAATATATATTCACCATTTCATCAAATATTTACTTTATACAGACAGAAAAGAGCAAATTTTGAATAAAAAATATTTATAGCTTGAATAAAAGTACTTGTAAATATGAATAAATTATGGTATTTGTTGGAGCATACCTACGAACGATAATGGGTATGTCCCCATTCACATAAATACAGTAGTAAATACTGTATGTTGGTCTGCAGTCGGATAATAGTCTCCAGCTGTGCTGGTCAAACGCTCTGCCTCCAGGCAGAGAGGATTCCCAGACCAGGTTATGTCGATGGGCAGAGTCTCGTCTTGTGAAACAGCTACCCGACCCCATTTTATACGGGGTCTACGGGGAATTTTAGGCCGAGCCTAAGGGCTCGGATATCTCACATTAAATTCGGCCTTGTGCCACATCTGACCGCGTGGAACGCTTGGTAGATATCCTACAGGTGGAGATTCGTTTCCATCTGTGCTGGTCAAACTCTCTGCCACCGGGCAGTGAAGATCCCTGAGCTGAGTTCAAATCCCGGCCTCGACTGTTGCGATCATTTTTGCACTAATGCTATCGGGCAAAGCATAACTCTTTCTTTTCCCTCCGCGACCCCAGCCCGGTTATAGGTTAAATGGTAGGTCAGAGCTACGTCTTTTTTGGTAGCAAGTCTAGCACAAGGATTACTCAGAATTCAAAGCCGTGAAGATGGTAACGGAAAACCACTCCCCCGTATCTTTCCCAAGATGGTAATTCATATATATTAAAGAAAAAGGAAGATGTTGATATTCATGATCTGCGTTCTCATGGGACATACCGTTTTATTTCTTTTTTTATACCGAGAGAATGATAATTGAGAACATACCAGATGGTCAGAAACAATTTTAAAAAAATGAATGTATATTTGTTATAGCCTCGGGTCCTCTTATCAGGTTCGGTGGCAGATTTTGACTATTTTCCTTTTATAATAGAAAGAAATCTGGTTTGCAAAAGACAAAATTTG
The DNA here is from genome assembly GCA_903632075.3 of Acanthosepion pharaonis. Classification (NCBI taxonomy): domain Eukaryota; kingdom Metazoa; phylum Mollusca; class Cephalopoda; order Sepiida; family Sepiidae; genus Acanthosepion; species Acanthosepion pharaonis. The sequence continues at coordinate 1,332,078 of CAHIKZ030002101.1, read as the reverse complement.
TCATCGTTGTTCTTTGAACCCAAACAGGTTGTATATTTGTTTAACGACATATCAACTCCTTATGGGTCATTTAATACCGAAAAATAATTTGTGGGGGAATTTTGAAGTAATAAAAATATATATTATTCTGCTTTCACGATTGAATACATGGCAGATGATACTCAGCTTTTGTGTATTTACATGTTTGTGGGGACATGCTTACTAGAAGGGGTAATAGGTGTGTTTTATGCTGTAGTTTTGTTGAAGTTATATTTTGGAATACAGTTTGATTTAAGAAATTGTCGAATATTATATGGATTAATAGCATGAAAGAGTTCTTTCATGTTGGTTGATTTTGTTTAGCGGCATATCAACATCTCTATGGGTTATTTAATGCCAAAATCTATATATTTTGAACACAATTTTATTGCTTCAAATAATTATATTTTAAATATACTTGTTTGCCTTCAACTATAGATAAAATGTAATGTTGGTCATTCTATAAAATTGTTTTTATGCTTTCATAGTGTTTTGTTTTTGTTCTCACAATTTTGCCATAGTTGGAATCCTAATAAATGCTACCACCCCAGGTCAGGGTGGACTTGGAAATAAGAGCAATTAAGAGGAGCTTCTACGCTCCTAAAAACCTGCAATCTTCCGATTAGAGGCTTTGCTGCCGGGTGTAGTTTATCGTCATACCCAGGACTGACCAAGCAGATGGCTATCACATTTATTTTAGTCTGAAACAAGGACACCTTAGTGGGGAACCGTTTCAGACCAAGTGAAGGTAACTGTGACACTAATCACTGCTTCAGGACTACTTAGTCTAAAACAAAGCCGTAAGTGTGAGGCACTCGGTGAGGAACGAAATCACTAAAGGAGCAATAGTTTGTGAGTTAACCGTTTCCTTGTATTAGATCAAGCAAAGACCTGTCGTGAAGCAGTGATTAGATAGTGTCACAGCTGTCTTCAGTTTGGTCTTAATGGTGCTCCACTAACGTCTCCTTGTGTCAGACTAAAAGAAATGTGATAACTACCTGTCAACAGTAATCCAATTATGGTGGCTTTATTTGTTTTTTAAGGAACAATGAAGACAAATTGATATATACTAAGCTAGACTTAGTGCGGCACATGGCCATTGAAGAAGATCCCTTGGTGAGGATTGACGGGTCAATGAGACTAAGCAACACGCTACGGCTGGCGTATCGAATTATTTCCAATAGAATAAAAAATGTGTTAAAATGTTCGTGCTTCAGTTATTAATTATTATGAATTTTTGTCGAGTATTTCTTTCATTGATTGCTACGGCTTTTAACGGAATTCCCCGATCGTAATTTTCCGATCATTAAACAAACGGGTCGGAAATAAAATGTAGGAACCAAATGAGATTTGAACTCGTATCGCTTATCTTTACAAAGAAACTAACTTTGACTTGCCAGCAGAATAGCCTACAAACGCTAACTGAAAATAGACATCTAAATATAACCATAGAATCTTTTTATTTAACCAAACGCCCGATGCCGCTATTTTCTATGTTTATTTTAAGTGTTACTATTACTTTTAGTTTTCTAGTATTCATTTCTGCTGCTTTTTTTTTCTCGCAACTTCCAGATCATTCTAAGATCGTTCGCTGAGTCGGATAGAAAGGGAATAAACATTTCTGATTCAACCCGCCGGCACCAAGTGGGAATTAAATACCGAGACTCTGGGTCCCAATATCTCAGAACGGCTTCGTCCGTTTTAGTTTTATTCTCCTCCCCGGAATGAAGTGAAGAAAAATTAGCGTCGCATGACACGGATAGAAACCTTTGGCCTAAACCCAAAAAGTTTGAATCATTGAGTAATTTGCAGAGGGCATTTGTCCTGCGGCGCACACCTGCTTAAATAAATATTGGATCTTGCTAATCTGGAACCTTCTTCTTGTAGAAAAAACAAAACAAAAAAAAACACACACACACACAGAATTCTAAGATATTAATTCAGTACTTGCTGATAATTAAATTAAATAGTCATTACATTTTTATTTTTATTATTTTTTTGGGGGGGAAGAGGTGCAATGGATCACAAATAAAGAAAACAAGAATAACAAGTCCGTTGACAGGTAAATGTCGGAATTATTATCTTGACCAGTGTTTCTGAAAGGTACCCAGGTCGTTCCAAGTTAACAGAAAAGTAATTTATGAATTGTTTTTATATTTAAAAAAATATCTTTATTTTTTTAAAAAATCTAGAGTCACCAACTACTATGTCTAAGTGCCTTGATGTGTTTGTCATTTGATATTTTAAACTGGATGCTAAATTTCCTAATGCAGGGGTCAGCAACCTCTCCCTAACTATGTACTGACTTAGGGTTTTAAAATCTTTCAGTGTACCAACAGCATACGTATTTTTATACAAGTCAATATACCTGTTCTACAATAGTTCACTGCCAACAGCAAGCAGAAATATTTATCCTCCCGATGATGGCCATTTCGGTTGAAACTAGTCGAGGAATCTAAATGGAATAATAATAATAAAAAAACGAAAGAATATTAATCTACAACCCAGTGTGTCTAATGATTTTAATTTTTTAATTTTTTATTTTCTTATTGTTCAATATATATATATATATATATATATATATATATATATATATATATATATATATATATATATATATATATATATAGTATGTGTTAAAATTGGAACAGCTAAATATCTTCTTTGTGTTGTCGTAGTTATTGCTTCGGACTTCGTGATGTCGTTTGCGGCTGCGTGCCATTGTAGATTGCTTGGTGTGGCACGCGTGCCATAGGTTGCCGACCCCCGCCCTAATGTTTAAGAAGGGTGGATAATCCTTTCCTTTTACTTTCTTCAAGGCATAACATATAAGGCTGAACATCTAAAAAAATGCCAAAGCACATCAAGCAGACTTAAATATACAATGGTAATGTCTTCAAAATAAGTCTTATTTCAACAGACTTCATTATTATTTTCCTGTTTTCAAATTTCATGATTCATTTTTCCTTATTAAAATTTAAAGCGCACCTTGAGTTTTAGTTATTCTACAAGTGGGCCCTGAAGTAAAAAAAAAAGGTTGAGAAACACTGGTCTAAACCCAAAAGCCAAAGATGTTGAATAATGTCTTTACTTGGAAAATTCATGCAACATTGTTTTCTTCTAAGCCACATTTTCTCACCATCTTGCTTTATACCATTTTTATACTATGCTTATTAAACATCCATAAAAGAAAAAAAAAGGAATCAGTTTAATGGCTGAGATAGTTGCATATTCCCTACTAATGCCAGTTGATGTTTAAGACAGGATTTCAAATACTGATTTTCCAAGACAGATCTTTCCTCTTGGCAATCGTCAGCTATATTTTGTATGTACAGTGTGACCTGGATATAAGAGAGATTTTCTTTGGTCTCAAATTAGAGCCTGTGTTAATGTATATAAAATAGACCAAACCCGGATATAAGAGAAACCCGGATATAAGAGACATCTTCTCCGGTCCCGACAACTCTCTTATATCCGGGTTACACTGTATAATATTTTCCACAGAGAGCACAGATGTGAGACTCTCATCCAATATTGGTGGTGTGGTACGACACATGGTCAGTTTAATGTGTGCTTCTCATACGTATACATGTAGATCAAGGACAAAATCTGCCCAGTCTCTGCAACTACTGCAACACTGGTATCAGTATCCACCAACACTCACTCTTTAGTGCAATTAAGAAAGTGCTTCCACAGAGATGGAATCCCCAGGGTCAGGTATGCCCCAGTTTAACAGAAGAGTAATTTATGAATTCATGAATTATTTTTATATTCAAAAACTCATTATTTTTAAAAAGCTAGACACCAAACACATCGCTTCCATATCTATGCCAAGTTTTTATCATTTAATATTTTAAACTGGATGCTAAATTCCTTAATCTTTAAGGAGTGGATAATTCTTTCCCTTCCTCAAGGCAAAACATAAAAGGCTGAACATTCAAAAAATTGTCAAAGCACATGAAGCCCAAGTTTCACAGAAGCAAACTTAAATATACAAAGGTAATGTCTTCAAAATAAATGCTTATTTCAAGAGACTTCTTCATTGTTTTACTGTTTTCAAATTTCATGACTAATTTTCCTTTATTATAATTTAAAGTGCGTCCAAGAGTTTTAGTGATTCTATAAGTCCGCTCTGAAGTAAAAAAAAAAAGGCTAAGAAACGTTGATGTAGACTGTACACTCATCATAAAGGAATTTCTTTCTAACTAAATTTCTCCCAACGCAAGAGAAGCCAAGCCACTCCAAGTAGAAGTTTTAGGAGGCACGATGGATTAATGGTTAGCGGCTCGGATTGAGGAATCGGAGAGCCGAGTTCGAATCCCAGTTGATTCCATTCCATTCACTTACGTGCTAATACCTTTGGGAAAGGTGTGAATCCTCTTCTTCTCTCCCCCAGCTATGGGTAAATAGCAGGACAGACTGGCTTCTGTAGCCTTGGATGGCAACTGGTCTACCGCAGAAAGAAATGGTAACCTACTGCGGGAAAAAAATCTTCCTCGTCAATGTATCGAAAGATGCAATGTATCGAAAGATGCATGATCGCCTAAGTGTGTGTCGCGCATGGCACATAACTGACTGACTGACTTTCCAGTTGAATCCATTACATTCACTTGCCTGCTAATAGCCTTGGGAAAGGTATAAATCCTCTTCTTCCCTCAGCTATGGGTAAATATCAAGACAGACCGTGTTCTATAGCCTTGGATGGCAACTGGTCAACCACAGTAAGAAATGGCACACTGCTGCGCAAAAAAATCTGCCTCGTCAGTCATGTATCGAAAGATGCATGATCGCCTAAGCGTGTATCACGTATGGCACATAACTAACTGACATTCACTTACGTGCAATTATTCTTGGGAAAGGCATGATTCTACCCCCCCCCCAGCTAATGGTAAAATAGCAGGACGAAAAAGGTCTTATAGTCTTGGGTGGCAACCAGTCTAGGAGAAGGAAACTCGGAATTCAAACTAGCCTGAGAGAGTTGGGCTTCGTCAGGCTAAATTGTATAGGCCACACCCCGATCGCACTAACTTAAAGTGTGTATACATGCGGCTAGGGATCGTTTGTGATTCTAAATTCGCACTGAAAGTCCTACCACGAATTTGTACATCTAAATGAATACGATCTCTGCGACACTTGGTCGACCTACGTTTGAGATGCGGCAAATTCGGAGCTGACTCGACTGATTCCATGGTTTTTATTTAGACAATACTCTCATCGTATAAGTTAATACAGTAAAATATAGGCATACATTTTTTACCAAAAATGCTTGAAATTTAACTTCTTCTTCTCCAAAAAAAAAAAATGACCTGTGTATTTTTTCCGTAAAAAATTGATCATAAAATCACGCACTATACACGAGTATATAAGGGTGTTTCATTAAGACGGATCAAAGTCAGCAGTAAATAAATCAGTGTTATTGGTGAAAATTTATTTATTTCTCTATTGGATCATGTTATTTAAGTCATGGCAATTATGTGTGAAAAATAATATCGCCCAAATGTCCGCCAAATCTGAAAGAAAAAAATCATCAGACGTTTAAACTTAATTCACATTAAAATCGGTCCAAGTTATTGGAACACCCTTTATATATATATATATATATATATATATATATATATATATATATATATATATATAAAGAGTGTTTCATTTAGACGAATTATATATATAAGTTTCATTAAGACGGATCAAAGTCAGCAGTAAATAAATCAGTGTTATTGGTGAAAATTTATTTATTTCTCTATTGGATCATGTTATTTAAGTTATGCCAATTATGTGTGAAAAATAATATCGCCCAAATGTCTCCCAAATCTGAAAGAAAAAGAAAAAAAATCATTAGACGCTTAAACTTAATTCACATTTAAAATCGGTCCAAGTTAATGGAACACCTTTTACACACACACACACACACACACACACACACACACACACACACACATATATATATATATATATATATATATATATGTGTGTGTGTGTGTGTGTGTAAAGGGTGTTTCAAGTTATTGGAACATCCTTTACAATATGAATACTGTATAATCATTCTAATCTGAGGTATGAGGCATTTGATAAGCTCATTGTTTGCAGTGTTCACTCATTGTGGCATTAATTTAAAGTGTTTAATGCTGTAAAATCTTTCATGCGTAAAATTACTGCTTATTCACTTTTGAATATCATCGGTTAATATCGACGAGAAGGTGCGTGACTTCGGGGACTTTCTCTGAACGTGGATCTTCTCGAGAGAAGGTGAGGAAGTCTCCGCCTTTTCCCTCTCGGGTGGAGTGCTTATATCACTTCCCCTCGTCCAGTTGTTCCACCCTAACACACAACCTGGGTCGACCACTTATTTACATGTTGTGTGCAACCACTGGCATTCTGTTGGGTGCGAATCTGCACCTGGTGGATATTAGGTTACCTTCCTATTAACCCCCACCCCGATGCACCTTGCTTCTCTGATACTCTGTTGTGACACTGAGTGCAAAGTCTACTTTGGTATCTGTTAGGGTGATCCCAGTGCATATTGGGGTCACCACAGATCAACTTCTCTTATTAACATCAAATTCAATTCAGATCATCTGGAATTTCTTGGAGTGTATCACATACAACAATGGGAGGAAGAGGATTAGACTCTTGAGAAGGAAATTATTTCGACTGTATGCTGATCGGAAGTGATGTTAGTGTATAATAAAGAATTATTTAGTATTTGGTACGATAATTGTTGGTGCTATACACTCGTCTTAATTTAATAGTAATAATTCACGATAAATGTTCATACGTAGTTACACACACAGCACGCATAGCTTACAAATAGAATACATCCCTAGATACGTATACAGATATTCCATAAGACAAAAACAGACTTTGGAAGCAGACATCTATATATGAACTGGCAGACATGCACACACGACTGACAACAAGACACACGCATTTATAAATTCTTGAACACACATATACATAAGCATGATACGCCTAGACGTATATATATGGACATGAACACACACACACACACACACACACACACACACACACACACACACACACACCAACTCATATATCCAGTCATCGCTTTTATGCGAGAACATCGAAACAAAGAAAAGAGGGGAAAAAAAACAATAGGGAAACATTACCAACTTTTGACTCGACTGAAATTCTTCGTTGTTCGTTGCTCCATCACAATAGCGACACGACAACACCAAAGTATTTCGGAATGATTCATGAACAGAAGCCCGGCTGCGACAAACGAATGGTTACGGTAACCCCGTCAATCACCACCACCTCCCCGACACTTTACTGCCCTCCCTCCTTCCTTCCTCCTTCTTCCTCCTCCTTCTCCTCCTGGCATACTTAATCTACTTCATTTTCACAGAGCCTTTATTTCATAATTACACTAACACACTTCCGGGTATAGCTTAGTGGCACAGCAAAATAATTCAATCCAAAAGTTTACTTTCAAGAGTCAAGATAGTTTCCAAATAGCAAATCTTTTTTCTTTTTTTTCTTTCAAGTAACTGATTTTAAATCAGCTCGAAGCGAAAAAGAATGTGTAATTTTGGATAACGGGACAGCCTATCTATAGCCTTGTTGTGTAATGGGGTATCGGTTCGGTGTGAGAAATCGGAGAGACGAGTTCGAATTTCAATCGGGTTTACGTGGAAAATACCCTTTGGAAGGGTATGAACCCGTCTTTTCTTCTTGTATGGGCTGAATAGCAGGACAAACTGTGTCCTATAGTATAGCCTTGGTTGGCGACCAGTCTACCACAGAAAGAAATGGGATAATCTTCTGCTTAATCAGTTATAAATCAAGATCAAGCGTGTATGACGTATGGCACTTGACTGACTGAATCTTGGTTACGAAGCAGCTTGATATGTCCGAAAAATAAAATAAAAATATACACGAAAAACAAACAGAAAATAACCTAATTGCTATTTGACCGATTGACTTTTATTTTCTTAATAGTTTATATAAAGCCGAAATATATTTCCTGACTGAATTTTTGGGATGAGAAGTTATTATTATTTACACTATTTATACGCGGGCTGTTATCCCCATCTTTGTTGCCATTATCAATGTTTTGGCCGTTCTACGCTCCGGTCTTCATGTGGATAACCTAAAGGGAATTTCGAACTGAACCATTTACCGAACAAGATCAATCTATTTCCGTAAATTAAATAATTAATCGTATGTGCGAGTAGTGTAGCTGTTAGTGACTCGAAAAGAGAAATAAGCGTATCCGAATTCCAGCCGTGTTCGTTAGGTTCACAGAAATATCTGTGTTAAATAGCAGGCCTGATAAGGCTCTCTTGTCGTGCGGTGACAACCAGTCTAGAAGAAGGAAAAGTGAAATAGATGGCAACTGGTCTACTTGCAGAAAGAAATGGCAGGGGATAAAAATCTGCCTCGTCAGTCATGTATCGAAAGATACATGATCACCTAAGCGTGTATCACGCATGGCACATAACTGACTGACTGACAAGTTAAAGCAAAATCCTTACAGTATTTAGCATTGTTGAAATTATCGCTAACATTTTTTTGTCGAGATTTACAAATTTCAGCGGCTCGGGTTGAGGAATCGGAGAGCCGAGTTCGAATTCCATTCGAATCCATTACATTCACTTACGGGCTAATACCCTTGGGAAAAGTATGAATCCTCTTCTTCTTCAGACTGGGTTCTATAGTCTTGGATGGTAACTGGTCTACCGCAGAAAGAAATGGCAACCTACTGCGGGAAAAAATCTGCCTCGTCAGTGTGTATCACGTATGGCACATGACTAACTGATATAGAAATGATTGAGAAATCTGAACTGCACAAAATCGAATTTTGTTGAAAGAGACAAATTTAAAGATGACAGTGAAAAGTCGGTGTTAGAAGAAATAATATTCTATTATTATTATTATTATTATTGTTATTATTATTATTATTGTTATTGTTATTATTATTATTATTATTATTATTTCTGCTATGGACACACTACCTACCAAGTCTGCGGAAAGACCTAAGGCAGGTCGTGGTGTGTTGTTATGGCCACATTTCATGTTAATTTTTTTTTTTTTTTTTTTTTATCTCCGATGAAGTTGCTAGCGTTACATAGACAAAGTTCTCCTTAGTGTGTGTGCTGTACTTAATAAGACAATTTTCTGTATGTCTCTTAAGCTGGGGTTTCAGGGATTCTTTCAATGTGTTGTTTTGTTCCATTTTTATAATTCCAAGTGCACCTATTACCACTGGTATTATTCTTGTTTTCAATTTCCACATTTTTTCTATTTCAATTTCCAGGTCTTTGTATTTTGATAGTTTTTCAAATTCCTTGGTTGCTATGTTACAATCCGCTGGACAAGCCATATCAATTAGTAGGCAAGTTTTTTTTTCTGGTTTTTGACAATAATGTCCGGCCTATTTGCTTCAATTTTTTCTGTCTGTGTGGATGGTATAATCCCATAGAATGGTGACATCTTCTATTTCTGTAACCGGCGCTGGCCGATGTTCATACCAGTGTTTGCTTACACATTTTCCAAAGTGTTTGCACATTGTCCAGTGTAAGTATTGCCCCACTCTATCGTGACGATTTTTATATTCATTTGGGGCAAGTATAGAACATCCTGAGATTAGATGGTCTATTGTTTCTTGGTATTTGTCACAGAACCTGCATTTTGGATCCACATTATTATGTATGATATTTGCCTGAAAATTCCTAGTGAAAAGACTCTGGTCTTGCGCTGCAAGAATAAAGCCTTCAGTTTCAGACTTTAATCCAGATGCTCGTAACCATCGATGAGTATTAACTTTATCAACATTGGGTTTATTTGCACGTTCTGGATATTGGCCATGCAGAGGTTTGTCTTGCCAGCGTTGTTTCATCTGTTCAAGGGCTTTATCCTTGGCTTTCTTTTTTCATATCTTTTGCTGCAATAGTTGGTTCTTGGCTTCTGTTTTGATTTACTACAGAATCTACTAAATGTAAATGTTGTTTGTATTTACTGCCTTCTTTTATTATTGAATATTTTTTTCTTTCTGTTTTCATGTTGTTTCACTAATTTTATCATCCAGTCATTTGTTGTTTCCATGTAAGTTAGTAAGCCAATAGTTGTTGTCTTGTATGACAATTCTAGCTGAATAAGACCTCTTCCACCTTCTTTACGGGGTATGTATAGACGGTCTACATCAGCCTTTGGATGATGCATCTTATACTTAGAAAGAAGCTTTCTTGTTTTAGAATCCATTTGTCTGATGTCATTTAGAGTCCAGTTCAAGATGTTGAAACTATATTGGACCACTGGGATGGCAAGGTTATTAATGGCCATAATTCTGTTCTGAGAATTCAATTCAGTTTTTAATACCAGTCGTACCCTTCTATAGTACTCTTTACGCACTATTTCTTTCATTTTCTTATGGTGAATTCCTTCACTCTCATTTACACCTAGGTACTTATAAGCTTCTCCTTGTTCTAAATCTTTTATTGTTACAGCAGGGTCTAAACTAATAGAGGAAGTTTGTTGTAGCGATCCTCGTAAAACTGTAGCTTTAGCACATTTATCCAAATTGAATTTCATTCCAATGTCTTCACTGAAGCATTTTACAGTTTGCAGAAGACCTTCCAGCTCATTGTCATTCCTAGCATACAATTTTAAGTCATCCATGTAAAATAGATGGTTTATTTTCTTTTGAGCTATTTTGTAACCGCATTCTGTCTTGTTAAGTTGGCTGGTTAATGCTATAAGTGATATGCAAAATAATAAAGGAGACAAAGAGTCACCTTGAAATATTCCTCTATTGATGTTTATTTCGCCAGACTTATAGGTTCCATTTTTATGATTGAGGTAAAGTGTAGTTTTCCATATCGACATACATTGTTTGATGAAATTGATGATAACGGGTGATACCTTGTACATACTTAAAGACTTTAAGATCCAGGAATGTGGTACACTATCGAATGCTTTACGATAATCTATCCAGGCAATACTAAGATTTTTTTTCCACGGAAGCAGTTTTCCAGGATCATCCTATTAATAAGTAATTGGTCTTTACATCCGTAGCAGCCTCGTTTGCACCCTTTTTTGTTCAAGTGGTAGTATGTCATTTCTTTCCAAGAAGAAATATGTCTGTTTTGTTAAAATAGATGTTAACAGTTTGTATGTTGTTGGAAGACATGTAATTGGTCTATAGTTTTTCGGAATATTTGTGTCACTATTTTTGGGTAGAAGAAAGGTAACTCCTTTGGTCATCCATGCAGGAATTTTAGTTGGATCGGTAACCATTTCTTGAAGTTCTTTGGCGAGTTTTTTGTGTGCTGTATTTAAATAATATAGCCAGAAGTTAGGAATTTTATCTATTCCTGGAGATTTCCAGTTGTGTGCTTTTTTTTTTCAGTGCACATTTAACATCTTCTTCTGTGATTCCCGCCCATGTCTGTTCTGGTTTATTTTTCATTCGTTCTAACTCTTGCGCAATCCAATCTGCCTCTTCGTTGTGTTCTTTAGGGCAAGCCCATATTTTTCCCCAGAACTGTATAACTTCTTCCATTTTAGGGGGGACTGTCACTTCAATTCTTTGTTTACCTATTTCCCTGTAAAATTTCTTTGCATCGGTTTGAAAGATCTTGTTCTGTCTATAGAATCTTGATCTTTTCTCGTAGCGTCTTATTCTTTGAGCCTTCAGTTGTATTGTTTGCTTTATTTTTTCTTTAGTTGATAGGACTTCATTTTCATTCCTGATATTGTATTTTCTTTCGACTCTTCTGCCTTTTCTAGTTCTTACATTTACTCCTCTTGCTAGTTCATCGAGTACTGATAATTCACTTCTAAGGTGTTCAATTTCTTTTTCTATTTTTCTTTTCCAAGGTGGATCTTCATGTCTGTGAGACTGCCTTTTTTTACTTTGATGTTCAGTTTATTTGTTGCTGCTATTGCTGATGCATATATTGCTTCATTGAGATTTATATGAGTGTCTTCTTCATCCAGAATCAATTTGAGTGCTGCATTATAGAGCTTAATAGTTTTGAGGTTATGCTTTGTTGGTTGTAATTTTGGGAGTTGTTCTCGTTCCTCCATTGCAATATTCTGTATCTGACTTATATGGCTCATGATTTCATCCTTGGCTTCTTGTATATTAATCTTGTTTTCTGTGAAATAATTCTGTTCGATGAATTTTGAACTCGTTTTATTACCGTCTTGTGACTGACTAAGATCATACCTTTCCAACATTTCTAAATTTTCAGCATTATCTTCACAGTGATTTGTGTGTATTTCGGTTTTTTCATTATGACCTGAGGCTTGTGTGATGTTACTACTTTTTTTTCCTGATTCCGGTTCCTTTTCATGTTTTGTTGGTTCATCTATTCTTGTTGCAATTCTTTTTTTATTTCATTAATTTCAGCCTCTGTCAATCGGTTATTTCGCATGATGTCCCTTCTTACATTGGCTAGTTTATTTTTTGTCTATGTACTTTCTAATTGTTTGCCCAACCTTCTCTCGCCAAATGTCATATGTTTGGCGAGTGATGTTTTTCTGAGGTTTGAGTAACGCTTCATGGAATGCAGTCATAACAACTTTGTACTCCTCACGAGACCATTTTATTTTTCTTTCCTTAAATTTACGGTTATGGATCTAGCTGGAGAATTTACAGGACCATCATTAGGATTATCCTGGTTGTGGGGACCTGAAGATTCATTCTTTGTGTAGGAGTTTGTTCCTATGGCAGATTTTTTTCACCTCAGGTAGGTTCCCTCCTGAAGGACGGGCTCCTGTTTATCCACTGGAAGAGCCATACTGGACGTTTTGTTTCTATTTTTAATTTTCATATTAATCCCACGAGTGACGCACGGGTCCAAAAGTCCACCCAAAGTTGCCCGGCACGTTGAGTAACGGTCTTTTTACAGACAGGGTTCCGAAGCCTGTAGGGGATCGTTCGCGACCTCATAACGCAGTAGCCATTCACTCCTCGGCACGATTAACACCTTGAGTTGCGGGTTGTTGTTCGGAGTTTTCCTTCTCCGTAATGGGTTGCCAAGCAACAATAGACAGAGACACGATTGGAAATCAAAGAGAATGACGCTGGTTAAAAAAAAAAAAAAAAAAAAAAAAAAAAAGTTACATTCGTTTGTCTTTGCTGTGAAATTTAAAAATAATTTATTGGCCCATCTGTAAATTCCACGATATTCCTTCTTAGAAAGATTGCATTTTCTTTTCATAAATTCATAAAATGTAATATGTAAATGTAAATTCCGTTATTTTTTAAAGTCGTTGAAAATAGCGTTGTTTAAAAAAAAAAAAAAAAAAAAGTTTACATTCGTTTGTCTTTGCTGTGAAATTTAAAAATAATTTATTGGCCCATCTGTAAATTCCACGATATTCCTTCTTAGAAAGATTGCATTTTCTTTTCATAAATTCATAAAATGTAATATGTAAATGTAAATTCCGTTATTTTTAAAAGTCGTTGAAAATAGCGTTGTTTTAAAAAAAAAAAAAAAAAAAATGCAATCCTTCTAAGAAAGAACATCGTAGAAATTGTATTGTTTTTACCTGTAATGTTTTTTGCGGGGTGGATATTGAAAACTAAAAATATGTGAATGAGAAAATTAAATATTTGATTAATCTATCAGTATTATTTAAAGGAGAACCAAATAAATTAAATAATAATAATACGAAGAAAAATTCATGCTTACGCTAAAATAGTAAAAAAATAACAAAATTTCATATGCGTTAAAAAAAATCTTGGAAGAAACAGCCGCTCAACGAAACAAAACATCACTACACTAGAGAGTATTTATATTAAATTTTTTTTTTTTTTTTTTTTTTTTCTCCATCACTAGTCCTAGTAACAAAAATAATTGTCATAAAAAAATTAAAAGTTTACATTCGTTTATCTTTGCTGTGAAATTTAAGAATAATTTATTGGCCCATCTATAAATCCCGTTATTTTTCAAAGTCGTTGAAAATAGCGCTGTTGAAAAAAATACGCAATCCTTCTAAGAAAGAATATCGTAGAAATTGTATTGTTTTTTACCTGTCATGTTTTTTTTTTTTTTTTTTTTTATTGAAAACTGAGGGATATATGAATAAGAAAAATTAAATAATTGATTAATCTATCAGTATCATTTAAAGGAGAAACAAATAAATTAAATAATAATAATACGAAGGAAAATTCATGCTTACGTTAAAATAGTAAAAATAAAATAATTTCATATGCGTAAAAAAAAAAAAAAAAAAAAAACGTTTGGAAGAGCTTCTTAAAACACGTCATTCTCGTTGTAATCCCAACCGCGTCTCCTTATTATTCTTATTATTATTGTTATTATTATTATTATTATTATTATTATTATTATAGGATCTGTCGGTTTCAAGAGACAATGGATCTGCGCCCGAAGGGTTATGCCATCTCCAGGTCTATGCAGGTTTTTTTTTTGTTGTTGAGAGATCGGCAGTTAGACATGCAGAACGGGTCTCCCTCTTAACTACACCGATGTTGTCCAAGTCTACAGATCCCAGCTTGCTCTACTATTTTACCCATAGATGGAGGTTTTGAATTCAGAGTTTTTCTTCCCCTAGACCGGTTGCCACTCAAGTTTACAAAACCCAGTCCGTCCCGCTATTTAGCTCTGGCGGGAAGAGATGGATTTACAACTTTCCCAAGGGTATTAGCTCGTAAGTGAATGTAATGAATTCGACTGGAATTCGAACTCGGCTCCCCGATTCCTCAATCCCAGCCGCTATCCATACTCCGCCGTGCCTCCGCATAGAGCATCACACACACACACACACACACACACACACACACACACACACACACACACACACACACACATATATATATATGGCTGTCCGGTTTACTAACACACACAGACAACCATATACTAGAGTTAACTTTTGAGCGAAGATAATTTTGTATATGATAACACTCATCTCTGACAATGTTTGTTACTGTGTATTTTGTTTGTTTGTTTTTCTTCATCCATTCATTTTTTTTCTTTTTCTTTTTTTTTTCTTTTTTATCCTTTGTCCCATCAGGGCGTAGGCGATCATGTCACCCCCCGCAGATTCATTTTTTTTATTATCTGTGAATTGCCGTGCCTTCTGGAGAATGATGGTGGAATGGTTTTCTGTTGCCTTCTCCACGATTCTGAATTTCCTTCTTTTAGATTGGTTGCCACCCAAGACTAGTGAGATTAGACGAGTCTGATATTTTAACCGATAGCTCGGCTGGGGAGAAGAGACGGCATTTGTGCCAAAAATTGAATTTAACCAACCAAGGACTTAATTTAACCAACCAAGGACGGAATTTAACCAACCAAGGACGGAACTTAACCAACCAAGGACGGAATTTAACCAACCAAGGACGGAATTTAACCAACCAAGGACGGAATCTGAACTCGACTCGCCGATTCGGCTTCTCGTTCCGATAACTGTAACACTAACCGCATATTTAAATTTTAGCATTTTTTTCAGTTTAATTCACTTAATTTACATACTTTAGTTTTCCTCCTCCCAATCTACGTTCAGTTTCACGAACAAATTATGCAAGAAGCATAAATACAAGCGTTTTTAGCGGGCAATGGTACTGTTTAGCGTACGATGCTCAGACTGAAAGCATTAGGATTCTTTTTTTTTTTTTACAGTAAGCTTCATCCTGTACAAGGCTTGGGGGCCACTCGAGGTAGAGGGTTACTTTAAGGGGTAGTTTATATGAACAGGAGGGGAAGATAATGTTTGACTCTAGTCTTGAACAGATTGTAGTGATCGGGAAAATATCTTATTGGGAGTCTTCCATAGCGCAGTGATTCACGGGAAGAAGCTGTTTGAGTGGAACTTACATCTCGTCGATGGAATACGGGGGGGGGAATATCGGTGGTTTGCTACTATCGAAGTGGCATGACGTGTCCTAGCCATGAAGGTTAGATCTGACGGAAGAAAGGAATGTAATCCGTCCGAGGACTCTCCATGGAGCAGTGAGAAACTCGCCATATCCGGCCTATGAGAGAAAGGTTGAAAAATAATTCTTCTCCAACAAGGACTCAGAGACGCTTTTGATCTCTATCAAGACTGGAAAGTAAGTTCTGGGCAACTCCCGCCCAAATATGGTAACAGTACTCCATTTTGAGCCTGTCCTGGTTCTTCTAAGGGTAGACATGACGAGTCAGGGCATTCTTGGAACGGTACAAGATAAAAAAAAATGAGTAAATATAAGAATCTTGAAAGTGAAATAGAAAAGTTTTGGCGCCTTAAAATGATTATTTTCGATGGAAGGGACGACAGAGCAGTGAGAAATTCGCCACATCCTGCCTGTGAGAGAGAGAGAGGTTGGAGGGTGGAAAATAATTCTTCTCTAATAAAGACTCAGAGACGCTTTTGAACTCTATCAAACCTGGAAAGTGAGGACCGGCCAACTTCCGCCTGAATATGACAATCGTACTCTATTTTCGGCTTGATCTGTCTCTTATAAGGGTAGCGGATAGCATGAAGGGTCAGGTACTTACTGGGCTCTCATCCATATTAAGTTCTTCGCCATCTGTTGTTTAACAACGTTATGGAAATATGTGCAATGGCTTTAAACATTGCTCAGCACTTTATTATATGTGTGCATAATATTTACCAATTGTTAAAAGTGTACGTTTTATTTTATTTATTTTCTGAAAATTATGGTCGAAAGGAAAAACAAACAGTTGACTCTTCTCTCATCTCTATATCTATAATTCTCAAAAAGTGTATGTCTGTTTGTCTGTGATCGAATGTTGTATATGCATTTCCACATTTTTCATCCAATTTCAATGAAATTTTTTTGTTTGATAGATAATTCTTCACTGCCAGTTTTGAGTCCAAATTGTTAGCGACAATGGCTCTCCACTACTTCCTGTCCATTATAACTCTCAGCAACGTTTTACTATTTGCTGTCTGTTCTTGGATATATATCTTTCATAAAAACTTTAATAAAAATAAATAGTTTAAATTATTACGATAATATTATCTATATCTATAAAAATAATATCCATATCTATATGTATAAAAATTCCCAGTAATGAAAAACCCGGTCAAAGACAGGTTATATTGCTAGTCTTGTATAATATGTAAAAAACATGAAGCGTAAAATAAGCAATGAGTTACCGAGGCTTCGGTGATGACGAAGTATGTACAATGGCGTATCGGGAATGGTTTTTCAAAATAGAAATAAAAGAGGAATTTTTAAGTTCACCTAACAAAGAACGCATTGGGAGAAAAAAGATAAAAACTGATAAAATGAAGGAACATTTGAAGGAAAATGCAACAAAACATCGTGATACTAAAGGGCGTATTTTTATTTATTTATTTTTTTTTTTGAGAAATGAGAACAAAAACTGAAAATGGCTAAACTTGACAGGCACATTTTTTGCACAAAATATTTTTCGACAAATTGGAGCCCTAAACTTCACAAAGAACTTCGTATTAAAATATTGTCCATGTCATTGTTAGAGAGATCAGTTTACACATTTCAAAAATGGAGCGGCGTGCAAAAACTGCTTATGACATTTTAAGCCCGTTTAGTATGACCCATTCATGTCTACCGTCACATTTTCGGACAGTGGTTATTAATGGCTTCCGGGTATAAACCATTAATTAATACCTGGTTTTTATCTTTATTTTTTTTTAATAAAAAGCCACTAAAAATGGTTAACACGTGTAACTAGAAAGGGAAATAATGATTTAATAAAGATGCTAACTTTCCACACTACTAAGAACAAAAGCTTTAAAAGAAAACCCCAACAATAATAGAAAGAGCTATAACAGTTAGTGGACTTGAGAAACCTATTTTCTTGAACAAACTGTTTTGAAAAAAAGATTGTATTAATTTCAACAGAAAGTAACGCTAACTGTTCGCCCATTGAATGTTAAATGTTTCCCTATAAGGAAACGGCCAATTTCTCTGTTACCATTAGCAATACTGAATTTTTATTAATTATTTTATTTTATTTAGGGAATTTTAATTTAATTTTTTAACGGTGAGCATCAAGGGGGTTAGAGTTAACTTATTTGAATGACCCATTCGAAGAGAAATAATTCTTTCTCTTTTTTTTGCAAGGAAGGCGCTCGATAATTTAACTGTATGGCAATGCCCGTGTTCAGGTTGTAAATGCGACGCAGCAAATGCACATGGAATTGAAAATTTTTCCTCACGTTGCATATTCTTCATATTTATCATCTTCAGTGTTTCGCTCCAAGAAACGATCCTTGGTTTGGCCAGTGGTTCTAATGAACTCAAGGTATCAAAACATTTCTTGAAGAATTTATGATTTCTTTTGTTATAATGACGTTCTTAATGACGTACTTCAGTTACTTTAATCAATTATTTATTGAACAATTACAAAACAATACATACATATATATATATATATATATATATATATATATATATATATATATATAATGGCCGAGGAAATATCCAGCATTCGCGGCCTGACGATTGTGTTTAGGCGGTCCACACGCAGTCTCTGACTGTGTGCGACTTCTGTCGAATTTTCTGCTTTGGCAGAGAGGAACTCGGACGAAGCTTTGCCGAAGGGCAAAGTTTCGTCCGGGGAGGTAGACAGATCCTGAACCCGTTTATGCGGGTTTTAATGGAATATTTTGGGCCGAGTCTACGGGCTCGGAGAAACACGCGTTAAACTCGGTCTGGTGCCGCATAAATTCCTTGTCGGGGGACTGTTAAATATCGGCCTGGCGATTGCGTCCAGCATGAAAAGGCCTGTCACCTCTGAGAGTCGATTTCAATGTTCACTTTCATATATATATATATATATATTATAATAAAGAGAAAGAACAGTAAGATATATAATCCGGTGTTCTTATTAATATTTTTATTTATACAAAACAGTGCTCATTGCAAATCTACAGAGCATAAATATCATAAAACAGTTTGAAGTTTTTAGCTTCTGTTTTTGAAACATGGTAATTCCTGTGTAGCGATGGACCCATATTTTTTAAATATATATATATATTTTCATATATATATATATTTAAATATATATTTTAATATATATATATATATATATATATATATATATATATATATATATATTCCTTTCAGTTAGTTTTTCCTACTCCCTATCTTATCCTATTTCGTTGCCTCCTTGTTTGTTTCAATTCTTTCCCAATTAATATTATTATGTTGTTTTCTCGGTGAGAAAGTGCAAATAATTCCTGTCTAAAAAGACCGGAAATCGGGTTTAAATGCTAAACTATCCTTGATAAAAAAAAGTATCAATGTCTTTTTGGTCATAAAGTGTAAGTAATTGCGTTCAATTCAGAATAATTGGGGCTCGGGCAGATACTACACTCTGATCCATTTTTATCCCATTCTTCACCCAATATATGGCCCAAGATCCACTCAAGGTAGAGAGGAGGTAAGAAGTACGGATTATGAGGATATGTAGGATAGGTAACGTTACGATCTAGAAAGCATTCACTTGGGAGCCTGTTCTACAAAGTAGAGGTTCTTGATAGACATTGTAGGAATTGAACTTCCTTGTTACCAATGATGATTCGACACCGTGTACGTAACATGGCGTGTTCTAGTTGTGAGAGTTTAATATAGTGGAATCAAAGAATGTAACTCGTCAGGATTCTTTTCGTGGAAATAGCAATAGAGTATCGAGAGGCTTACGACGTTTCGTCTGAAATAATCGCCTACAAAGTCGTGTAGATGCTTTTCAATTAAAATCAAGATCTTCAGGTATGATACGAACTTGGGTTCCAATAGGCGTTCAAAGCAGGAAGCTTCATCGGGGATACAACCGTTCATCATACAGGAGAAAATTCCCAAGTCGGAAAGTTTAGGTAGGCCTTAACAAGCAGGATGATAGTAGACATGAATTCGTATAAATAAAAGAGTTACCGGCTTTTATTTATCTTTACAACGTCTTTCTAAAGGCAGGATGAATGTGTTGTGCCAGTTTTCGAAGAATAGTCTTGCTTGACATCTTTTAAGAAGTCAAGCAAGACCATTCTTCAGACAGAAGACAGAAACGCTAATCCAAAAATCCTAACATTTTTTTTAATGGGATCACATACCGAACATTGACATCAGTATAAAAAAATGCACCATTACGCTAACCCATTAAACAAGGTTTAACTTGAGCTGGCACAAGGGCACATTGTACCGGGGAATCAGCCTGAGAGAAAGCCTGGATTTACACTAAGTTCTTTTTATAATTTATAGTTATTAGAAACTTTGTTATTCATACTGTTAACCCTAGCACACTAACCATCAATTAAAGTTACACCACTACTAACCATGGGTATATCATACCCGATTTTGAAAATATCAAAAAAAAAAAAAAAAATAAATAAATAAATAAAATATAAATCTTTATTTGAAATATTTTACATGCAGGCACTTCAAACGTTGTACTTTGAGTTAACATTAATAGGAACTGAAAAAACATATTATTTACTTAAGAAAATCAGATACTGAATATTGTAATTAAAATAGGAAAATTTGCGCTACGTATATTATATGCCCATGGTTAGTGTCCTAGAGTTAAAGAAGTAGGGCAACCAATAATAATTCACTACAGTAGTAAAAGTCTGTTACGTGAACTTGTTATTCTATGTCAAGGCATTCAACTAGAATATCGAATTTTACTCATCTCAACTTTCTTCATCTATGTGTCGTGTTCCTTCAGGGTTTTGGGTGATCACAGCATTCCACAACTCCCTCCCCTTTTTAACCCTTAGTAAAGTTTGTCCTTCAGCTATATCTCCTAATCCATTTACATAAGCTCGTTGGGTAATTTATGAGCTGTTTACCGCTGTTGCTCTAGCCTTCAATAAGTCCTTTGAGTGTCAAATTTTCCAAGCCCTCAATTTTACATAAAAACATATCACCTTATAATACCTAAAGAAAATAACATTATAAGAGATAAACATCTAAACTACAAGAAAACAGAATGCATGGTCATCAGTAAAAGGAAGAGCCCAAAATGCGATTTGCTGGCCGGGAACACTAGAATCAAGCAGATGCGGAAGTTTAAATATCTAGGAAGTGTTTTGACAGAGGACGGCAAGTGCGACACTGGGATCCGTGGGCGTATTGGGATGACCAAGGACACATTCCAAAAGCTGGGCAGAGTATCGCTAGACAGGAGGATCTCTTTGGTAACAAAGAAAAGAATACTGAACTGTTACGTGATATCTGTCCTTCTTTACGGTAGTGAATATTGGGCGATTTCCTCAAAGATAAAGAAGAGACTCAAGGCGACGGAGATGTGGTTCTACAGAAAGATACTAAGGATATCATGGACCGAGCGTGTGAGCAACGATGAGATCTTGGAGAGTTTGCAAACAAGTGGCAGCTGAAGTTTCTGGAATACATAATGAGAAAGGAGGGCCTGGAGAATCTGAAACTCACGGGTCGAATAGGGGGAAAGAGAGACAAGAGAAAACAACGCGTGACATGCCTGGCGGGCTTAAGCAAGTGGATGACAGAACGTGGTCTGGGGTAAGAAGTAGAGGGAAGGAACTTGTTGAGAGCTGCAAGGGATAGGAGGAGGTGGAGAGCCATGATCGCCTACGTCCTGAAAGGACATGGCACATAAAAAGAAAAATAAAGTTAAACATATTAATAGCATTTTTAATTATAAGTATCCATCATGTGGCTATCGGCGCTTTATTTTTCTCACCAAAACTTTCTTCCGTTCATTTTAACAAGTTTAATCACTATATTTGCATTTTAACATATTTCCTGTGTACAAATCTTGTTGATTTGTTCACGGTTGTATAATTGAATTGTATTAACCGTAAGGATTTTTCAAATTAATCAGTGTTTTAATGTAACAGTGTTGGCACGATAACGATTTTTTTTCTTTGAATCTTTCTGTTGTTTTGATAATGCTCACGTAAAGTAGTGAAACGTCAACGCGAAAATGTTTCAACATCCATCTCGTTTCCGCCTATTCCATCTCCAAATATCTGTCTTTCCATCGTATATTTTTCATCAATCCTTTATTAGTGGGGCACATTGTAAAAATCAAATCACTATAGGAGTAATATTTTGTAAGAATAGTCTGCTACCCATTCCTACAACATTTTTTTACAATGATGTTCACCCTGTACATGTCCCGAGAGCCACTCGAGGTAGAATGTTACAGAGTAAGAAGCACAGTTTAAGCGGATATGAGGGGAAGATGAGGGTTAACCATAGACTTGAACAGGTGAAGCATCCCCTTGGGAGTCGGTTCCACAAAGCAGGGTTTGGTGGGAAGAAGCTGCTTGAATAGAACTTACATCTTACCAATGGTATACGAAAGGAATGATGGTTTTGACGCATTCTTTGATAGAACAGATTTTCTGTCCCGAAAAAACAAATAAATAAAAGATAGATGTTTGGCAACCTATTCTAAAAATTAAAAAAAAGATGGAGATACGACTGAAAAAACTTCAAACGGAGGAGGGGGGTGACGTCGAACTTCTAAAGAAATAAAATATTTCTCATAAAAGATAATGAACACGCCTTAAAAGATAAAATCAAGAGAAAATTTCGTCGTGAGCCAAAAATTACATGGCGTTAATCCATTCACTGCCGTCTATGACATTCTTCCTCTTCTTTTCCCCCCTTCTCCTTCCTCTTCTTTCCCCCCTTCTCCTTCCGCTTATTTTCCCCCTTCTCCTTCCGCTTCTTTTCCCCTTCTCCTTCCGCTTCTTTTCCTTCCCCTTTTCTTCTTCTTTTCCCCTGTCTCCTCTTCTCTTTCCTCTTCTTCTCTTTCCTATTCTTTTTCTTCTTCCTCTTCCTTTCCCCCTTCTTCCGCTTTTTTCCTTCTCCTTTTTCTTGTTCTTTGACCCCTGCCTCTTCTTCTCTTTCCTATTCTTCTCTTTCCTATTCTTTTTCTTCTTCCTCTTCTTTTCCCCCTTCTCCTTCCGCTTCTTTTCCTTCCCCTTTTTCTTCTTCTTTGTCCCCTGCCTCTTCTTCTCTTTCCTATTCTTCTCTTTCCTATTCTTTTTCTTCTTCTGCTTCTTTTCCCCCTTCTCCTTCCGCTTCTTTTCCTTCCCCTTTTTCTTCTTCTTTGCCCCCTGCCTCTTCTTCTCTTTCCTATTCTTTTTCTTCTTCTTCTTCTTTTCTTCCCTCTTTTTTCCTGCTTTTCTTCTCTCCCCACTTCTTCTCTCCTACTTTCTCTTCTCTTCCCTCTTATTCTTCTCTTTCCTTTTCTTCTTCTTATATTTTTCTTTTCTCTTCTTCTCTTTCTCCTCCTTCCTTTTCTTCTCCTTCTTTCTCTTCTTCTCCTCCTTCTCTTCTTCTTCAATTTACAGTTGAGTTGGTTAAATGTAACCATAAGTTCTGTGCTATCATTTCCCACACTTGTCTCTTGTGGAACTCTTTTCTGGCTTCATGCTTTCCAGTCAAATTTAATCTTCAAAAATTTAAATGTCAAACACTATCTGTTGTCCCCCTGATTAAACTTCTTTTGTTCTTGCTCCTTTTCTCTTTTATCTTATTCTTTCACACTTAGTGACCCCCCTTCTGTCTTAGTGGCTTTACTGCCTTGCTTGGGATGAACAAGATTAAAAACAAAACTTAATGAATTGTGTAAGTAAATGTAATTAGAATTATTAACGTCAAATTCCCAGTCCATGCTATATTATTCACTTTTGGAACACTGAGCCACCAGTTTAATTCTGTTACATTCCAAAATCTTTTTTTTTTTTTTATAATCGTATTATATTGAAGGTGACTAATTGCCCGAAACAATTTAGTGTTTTTAGATTTAGACTTAACCAACCAGTCACTGTTCATTTCAATCTCTGATTTGTAAGATTTGGTATTATATGCCGAATCTACGTACACTACATACCTGTGTATATAAGCCGACTTAACACACAGTGCGACCACTGAATTTTTTTGCATGAATTTTACGAACAGAAAACATTTACCCGTGTAGATTTTAACCGATCACCAAAAATACATGATTTTAACCTCTTTAAAAAAAAAAAATTACCTATGTATAATGTGACCCTTTATATTTTGCTTAAAAAACTGATAACAAAAACTTGCAGTATACTCAAATATATATATAGTAGTTGATTAATTAAACGATTCATACTACCACCATTAATACTGAGTTCAGTTTCTGTTTGTTGTCGTACTTATGAAGTTGAACTTTCTGCCGGTTTTTCTAAGCACCGTTGCTGCTATCATGATGCAGACATTATTGGCCCGTCTGCAGAAGCTAGGTTTTGTCGTGGAGGTTTGCATGAATTTTATGACATTTTACAGACTTTCTTATGTAATTCGTGGCCAATGTGTGCGCTTTTGTAACTGCATACCAAATTGAATCAATGCCAGGTCGAGTACTTGACTTCCAGAAAACGTGAAAGTCGTTATGACCACTTAGACATGGTTTACTCTTGGACAAGCAGGATGGTGTATTACAATACAGTTCCTTAATTTGACAAAAGCAAGAGGCTTATTAGTCGCGGATATAATTAAGCTTCCGTCTTTATGATGTCTCTTAAGCAAATTCGAGGTTCTCTATGACATTACTGGATTTTCCAACCAATTGATTTTAGTTGATTACAAAAAAGAAACCTTTTTGCTTCAGTGAATTCTAACGTCATCTGTGTTTCAAATTAAACAGGCTTATGGCAACATCATCTTGAAACATCGGTTCCCGTACTATCACCGACGTTAAGCAAAGTTGAGCCTCGTCAGTACCTAGATGGGTGACCGATTGGGAATACAAAGTGCTGTAAGCTTCGATGTGCTGGTGGTGTGGTGGATAGTTATTTTTAATTGGAGATCCGAGTCCCAAATTCTCGTTTGGGTTCCTTATATTCATTTACGCCAAATACCGTTGGGAAAGGCACGAATCCACTGCTTCTCTAACCCAGCTATGGGTTAAATAGTAAGAGTTGTATCAGTCAGTTATGTGCCATGCGTGATACACGCTTAGACATTTATTTATCTTTCGATACATGACTGACGAGGCAGATTTTTTCCTGCAGTAGATTGCCATTTCTTTCTGCAGTACACTAATTGCCATCCAAGGCTATAGAACCCGGTCTGTCCTGCTATTTACCCGTAGCAGGGGGGAGAAGAGGAATCATACCTTTCCCAAGGGTATTAGCACGTAAGTGAATGTAATGGATTCAACTGGAAAGTCAGTCAGTCAGTGATGTGCCTTGCGTGATTCACGCTAAGGCGATTATGTATCTTTCGATACATGACTGACGTGGCAGATTTTTTTTCCCACAGCAGGGTGCCATTTTTTTCTGCAGTAGACCAGTTGCCATCCAAGGCCATAGAACCCGATCTGTCCTGCTATTTACCCATAGCTGAGGGGAGGAAGAGGAATCATACCTTTCCCAAGGGTATTAGCACGTAAGTGAATGTAATGGATTCAACTGGAAAGTCAGTCAGTCAGCCATGCGTGATAAACGCTTAGGCGATCATGTATCTTTCGATACATGACTGACGAGGCAGATTTTTTTTTCCCGCAGTAAGTTGTCACTTCTTTCTGCGGTGGACCAGTTGCTATTCAAGGCTGTAGAACCGAGTCTGTCCTACTATTTACACATAGCTGGGGGGAGAAGAAGAGGATTCCTAGCTTTCCGAAGGGTATTAGCACGTAAGTAAATGTAATGGATTCAACTGAATTCGAACTCGGCTCTCCGATTCCTCAATCCGAGCCGCTATCACTAAAACATTACTATATATATATATATATATATATATATATATATATATATATATAAAAATAAAGTAAAATTGCGTACTAAATATTCGGCATTAAAATAACCCATAGAGATTTATATGCCACTAAAGAAAACCAATCAACCTACCAAAATTAAGGAGACGAACGACTTTTTTGTTTCATAAAAGGATTTCGTTAAACTAACGCATTCTCACTTTCTTTCCCATTCTCTTTACGTGTGCATAGTATTTTTTTTCTTTGTATTCATTTGATTGTTTATTTGTCTTGTGAAATTTATTTACCCTGAATGGTGCAACGGATATCAGTGCGGAAATTTAAAATCAGCGGGTCGAGTTCAAATTCCAGACTAGTCGGTTACGTTTACTTTCGCACTGATACATTTTAGAAAGGCATTAATCTGTCCCAACTCCATTCACCCACTATTAGTTAAATAGTAGAGTAGACTGGACTTTCTAGCCTTGAGTAGCAACTAGTTTAGGAGAATAAAAACTTTGAAATCCAAATTGTGGCAATGGGAAGCCACTCCAATATCTTTCCAAGAATGCATATGAATTCACAGATAATAAAGAAGAGGAATATGTGGAGGGCCGTGATCCCCTACGCCTTGAAGGAATATGGCATTAAAAACAGTAATGACTTTTACTATTATTTTGTTATGCATTTAAGGCCAATTATATATGAATTAACCAATGAAGCTCTAATATTTTTCAAATTATTTCATGCGAATTGCTTATTAAATTTAATTTTGTTCATGTTTCGGGAACGATTA
Source organism: Acanthosepion pharaonis (assembly GCA_903632075.3). Taxonomy (NCBI): domain Eukaryota; kingdom Metazoa; phylum Mollusca; class Cephalopoda; order Sepiida; family Sepiidae; genus Acanthosepion; species Acanthosepion pharaonis. The sequence continues at coordinate 1,305,621 of CAHIKZ030002101.1, read as the reverse complement.
AGGTATAAGCATTTTTTTTTCATTTCTGATAAAAATCTTAGACTGACATAAAAAAAGAGTGAGGATTAAACTCACTTCTTGTAGTAATGGTATGTGACACTAACTTGCTAACCATTGCGCCAAACCAAATCAGACAGGATGCAATATCAATGAGCCACAAAGAAGCGACATCCTGTGAGGATCGAACTCACTATCCTGCGAGTCAAGTTTGCTAAACGGTGCTAAACAGCACAATATTTCAGCAAAAACTCTTTGCTGTTCATCTCACGTCAATAGTGTCGATACATGCATAAAAATTCTTTCCAAATAGGGCCAAACAAAAACAAAAAAAATTCTTCACATGAATATTTAATCAATTAAAGATTTTGCATTTTTTGCAGTTTCTTGTTGGTTGGTGACAACCGAAAAAGTAAATGATATTTATTGACTCTGAAAATATCAGTTTTTGGCCGTTTTGTGACAGTCCCGTGTGACATTAAGGGACAAAAAAAGGCCTTAGACAATCCAGATATTAAAATAACCGGAGAAAGAAAGAAAGATCAAATGAAAAAGAATGGAAAAAGATCAAGTAAAAAAGAAAGAAAGAAAGAATGAATGAATGAAAGAAAAAAAGAAAGATCAAATTATAAAGAATAGTAAAAGATATAGTGGAAAAGAAAGAAAAAGAAAATTAAAAAGAAAAACGGAAAGAAAATACTAAGAGATTTCTTGCTATATACTATGCTTAGCTTAGTCTGACACGAAGGTAAGTGGAAGTGAAAGAAGATTCTGTTGTGTCACAGGATTAAATAGAGAGAGTCAATCAGCTGTGAAATCAGCTTTCGAAATCTTTGCATTTAGTGATGTTACCAGTGAGAAGTACGCAACTGCTTCAACCACCAAACAAGTTCTGTTTTATATTTAATGGGAAAGCAAAAGACGACCCAAATTTTTTTTTCAATATTCAGTGTTATCAACGGAGAACATGTTTGTGAGAAAAACAAAGGAAAACACTCAATAGAAATTAATCGTGTGTGTGTGACCCTGAGAATTGCACGGTATCGATCCTGGTAACATATTTTTGAGATTATAAATTCGAGCAAATTTCTCCGCCGCTTAAAAAAAGAAAACAATAAATAAATAAATAACGTAGAAATTTCAAGAGTATTTTTAAGGCTACAGACAGACAAGACCAGCATTTTATATACGAGACAAGATATTTTATCTTTCGTTTTCTTTCTGACATTTTTTTTTCATCATATGAAAAAAAAAAAAAAAGTCTCAGCCAAATAAAGACAGTATTATTTCTAGCATTCCTTTTATCTGTCTGTGTTTTGTTTTGGCTTCATTTTTTTTTTCTACCCCCTTACTTTTCATTTCTGGTTTTGTTTGTCTTTCGTCAAAAGAATGGCTGGGGAAAAGCGAATTCTGACTCATTTCATGCTAAATGAAACTAGGAATCATGTCGGCGAGGCTTGCACAAAAGCAGCAATAAATAGACCGGCGTTTATCACTTTAATTGATTTTCTAACCTCCCGTTACTCATCCGTGAAGAGTTCCACACGGAAAGGAAATGACGTCACTCGGCCTATGCTGAGCAGTGTTTGCAAGTTCAGAGGGGTTTCTGCGCGCTTTTTTTTTGTTGTTGCTTTTATGCATGTGTGTACGCGTCAACGTATGCAGGGGTAAAGACAAGTGTATGCATGTGCATTCGCGAAGAGGGCCTTACGACTTTACATTAATAAGTACGTGAGAACTTAACCGAATATCGGCATATGGATATAATTATAAGTATCCCGTAAAGGCTACACACACACACATGCACCCCCCATATATATATATATATATATATATATATATATATATATATATATATATATATATATATATATATATATATATATATATATATATATATATATATATATATATATATATATATATAATATGATCTTTTTCCATGTTAACATATTATTTCTTTATATGTGTGTGTGTGTAAGAGAGAGAGAGAGAGAGAGAGAGAGTATGTGTGTGTGTGTGTGTGTGTGTGTGTGTGTGTGTGTGTGTGTGTGTGTGTGTGAAACTATGTATAAATTTTTATACACCAAAACAATGTTAGGAAAATTAATGACAAAGTGGATAAAAATATATTTATTCTACCTAGCAAATCTATTACGTCAAATGAAAAAGAATTATCTAAGCTTAACATAAAATGTGTTACAATTTGTTACAACTACTTTCTAAAACATTAAAAGATTTAAGTAATACAAAAACAAAATAATAAGCTAAAAGCTTGAACGAGAAATTTTCTCTAACACCTGTAATAATTGCCACAAGCAATACACAGGAGAAACCACGAGAAATTTAAATAAATGTTTATATAATTTGAAAAATACTACTTTAATTAAACGAGATAATAGTTTACTAAGATGAATATGTATATAAAGTGATTTAATCATCCAAATTGATTTTGCGTCCAGGTTCTTAAAATATTTAACTTTTCTTAAGAGATTGTCTATTATCACAATGGGGGATACTTAAACAAAAGTGATAAAAGCATAAACAAAAAGAAATTAAATGATATCGGCTAGACTATATCCAAGCACATATCTTTTAAAAATTAAATTTAGAAATTAAAATTGTCAGCGACCCCTTTCTTTCGTAACTGTAGTCATCTCAACGTAAAGATCACTTCTTAATACGATGATGTCACACGAAAATATATGTATACAGGAATATTATATATATATATATATATATATATATATATATATATATATATCATGAAATGAACTAAGTCTGACAATTATTTTAATATATTTTCTGTTTATACGTTATTTTTATAGATACAAATATGACAAACAGTATTTATAACATTTCATTTCCCGGCCTATAAATATCAGGGAAATTTCATAGGACATATTTTCTATGGAATTTCTCGGACATTCAAGCTGGTAAATGTCGTTAATACTGTTTATCATAAGCAGAACATTTACTTAAATATTTGTATATATAAAAATAACGTATAAACAGAACACACACACACACACACATACATACATATATATATATATATATATATATATATATATATATATATATATATATATATACTAGTTAAAAAGCCGCCCTATGCAGAGGGCTCTTGATTGGGCCTTCGGCTTGTTCAGGAGTTTGAGATTCCCTAAATTATATATTCTCCGTATTGGAAGTTCCTCCGGCTGCCGTTTGGTCTGGATTTCATTTGCGCGAGACTTTCTTTTCCTTGCTGCAGCCTTGGCTCTTTTGTTTGCTATCTGCTCTGTTGGCGGAGATTTCTTTTTGCGAGGCGTACTGATGCCGTGTGCGATAGGCAACAATAAACTACAGAAGAAATCAGAAGTCATCACTACATTTAAGTATTGCATTAATATTTAATCTTACCTTTTAAAAGTTCGACGATAATTCTTCTGCCGCCATTTAATTTAATGACAATTTGATGTACGTAGGTCCTTACTTTCCGTACAAACAATTATTTTTATTTCATGGGTGACTTTCACTGAATTTCGCAACTAATTTCGATTATTCCCAAATTTATTTCCAAGTTATAAAAATTGTTATTTTACAAAAAAATTGTCGTAAAAACTCACAGTAATGAAAACTTGGGAATCCCAAATTTCTGTAACATAAGCAAATGAAAGTTAGAAAGTTTTGTCCCTTAATTAAATTATGAAATTTCCCTGATATTCAGGCTGCGAAATGTCATTAATACTGTTTATCATGAACAGAACATTTACTTAAATATTTGTATCTATAAAAATAACGTATAAACAGAGCGTGACACACTGAAATTAGCATTTATTATAAAGATGTATATTACGGGATAATTACATTTACTAGCTTGAATGTTCGAGAAATTTCATAGAAAATATGTGTTTTTCTGTCAGGAATCGAACCTGCAACCTTTAATGTTTATCATCTTTTAATGCTTACGCGCTTTTACCCATTCAGCCACAAAGAAACGCCTGGTTAGCAAAGTCCGAATTACTGTTTATAAACATACAACTTCGACTATTTTTCTCGATCGATTATATCTACTCCCGAAATATATCTTAATGTAAGTAATGACAACATATTATCAAATGGATTATCTACTACAATTATTTTAATATATTTTCCATTTATAAGTTATGGCTATACGTTGTCGGAGAATCATATATTTTCTACGAAATTTCTCGAACATTCAAGCCAGTAAATCTAATTAATACTGTTTAATAATAAAAAAAAGTCAGAACATTTATTTAAATAAATTATATCTATAATATCTATAAAAATAACATATAAATGATAGATAGATAGATAGATAGATAGATAGATAGATAGATAGATAGATGTTATGGGACCTTACCCATAATAACATAATGGACTATGTTAGGTCTAAAGTCTGGAGTGAGGTCCGTCAGAAGTCCGTCAGGAGTCAGTCAGTCGAGTCAGAGACAGTCCGAAACAGAGTCGCGTTCAGACAATTACTACTAAACCTGATTGTTCGTACTAACACTTTCTACTTCTCTGTAAATATTCCTGTTTGTAATATATCTGTGTTATTCCATATCCGTGTTCGAGTTCTTCTTTATTGGTTCGACCTTGGACTATCACCGTGGGACAAGGAACCCGACCATAACAATTGATTCAGTCGGTATTTCCATGTTCTAAAAAAAGCATGATTGTTTACAGGCTAAATAGCCAACATCCTCACAGACCGAATGCTATTGTTATAAAATCTCTGATACAAATATAGCAAAAAAAAAAAAAATGTGGAAATTCCTCTTTCTAAATTCCGTCATCAGTTTAAATGCTTTCCCAAAAAATTTGTCGTGATTGATTCTGCAAGCAAACACAAATGTGGCTGAATTTGTAATATCCTTTAAAAAAAAAATACCTAAAGAAACTTTTAGTTGTTCTCAATTTCGAAATATTTTTTTGAAATTTTATTTATTTATTTTGTGGGGAGTCGCTGATAAATTTCGTTATGCAAAAATTTTCAATAACTTTTTTTTTTTTTAAATGGAAAATTAAATTACACAATTTTCAATAATTTTAACAATTTTATAGGCAAAATAGCCTAAACAGATATCGTATGCTGACTAAAAAATCAATGTCCTCAATAGAATGACTTTAAATTAAATTGTTAAATGAGGAACAGAGAAGATCATTTAAACGCAACCTGGCAAGAGCCATCGACAATTAGTTCCCCTCAAAATACTCATCTGAAGATCTTACACATAGATTTTAACGTTCCTTTCACTTTACAGAATAGTCTACAAAATAATATTCCGGCGTATAAGACGCACTTTTTAATCCCTGGAGTGGGTGTCAAACTCTGCTTGCGTCCTATACACCGAACGCATTGTTACTCGCCGAATTTTCTTTTTTGTGTTATGGAAGGCGGTCAACATTTTCAGGTATTCTTCTATTTGAAGTTTAGGAACGCACCCCGCCTTCAACAGATTCCCGGCAAAGCTTGAAGCGACAATACCAGAATTTTTATCAGAGAGTCGCTAACTTGACCATCCCACATAGCTTTCTTAATCGTCTTAATATTTTCTGATCGCGAATGTCAAACAAAACTTAATGACTGAGTAAGCCCGCAGAAGAGTGCTAATCCATGCGCAATAGGGCGACGACCCTCTTGTTATTTGGCAAGTTACGTCAAAGCCGCGCAAACGCTTCTCAGAATATTCACAAGGGCTTGATATTTTCCGGACAACACACAGGCGCATACGCTCGCACACACACACACACATACATACGCATGCGCGTGCACACACACACACTGACACACACACAATGGCACACACACACACATATATATATAGATGTACATACATAAATACATATATATATACATACATATATATATATATATATATATATATATATATATTTGCAACTGCTTTTATCTTTCTTTTTCTTTCCTGTTGGCTTTTTCCGCATGCTTTCTCATCCGGTTTTTTTTTTTTTTTTTTTTTTACTTCTATTTTTGACGTAGGTACGCTCTTACTTTTTCGTTTTACCCTCCCTTCATTATTTTGCATTTTTTAAATTTTTTCCTTTCCTTTTATACTTTTTTTTTCATACATTTTTCCCCACTTTCTTTGGCTCTTCTTTCTTTTTTCCTTACCCCCGCGTATACGAGCTGGTTTTTCCTCTGTTAAATTCCCACCGAACATTTTCTTTTTACGTCTTTCTACCATTTTCTTTTTCACAGTTTTTTAGTAGGATTTCATACATGTGTGCGTGTGTGTGTAGACATAGGTATTAACATTAAATGACAACCGTTTATTTCATTCGAAAATGCATTCGTTACGACATAAGAAAGTAACTCGACTATTTATGTATGTTTGTCACTGGGAGGGTGTAAGTCGGAAAGATGGTTACTCCATGTTCATTAAGTTATTCTATTGATAAGACTGATTATAAACAGAAAAAATTGTTATTTCCTGTTTATTACATTTTTGTGGAGGCTATTTTGTAATTATTTATCTAGGTTGTTAAGGAATGGGTGTAAAGCGTGTCGTATCTCTTACACTAGACCAGATGTTGACTGCTCGACAAACCAAGGCAGAATTCGAAAACGCGTTTCTGCGCATCATGGCTCGACGCATGTTTTCGGTATTACATGAAAAACTGAACTTTATATATTGGCCAGTAGAAATAACTCCCGCTAAAAGACCCAGAATGTGATTTGGAGCCGATACAACGGATATAAATTCTCTGATTCAACGCCACAAACGGCAGAGACAGAAAGAAAGAACCAGATGGGATGTCGACACGCAGAGGCTGGTCAAGAACGCCGCAAGCAGACTGAACGCGATACTTTTCAACTTTCATCCTTTGCCGCCGCCGTCTTCACAAAATATCAGCCGACAGCCATGACCAGCATTCTTTCTCTTTCTTTCTTCCTTCCCGACTCCGTCGCCTTTTACAACAGCAATGAGTAGTATGCTGACTTTGTATATTTGTATATAAATTAGACATTTATTTATCCAAAACACGATGCATTCCTTTTCCTCGAATTTACGTTTACTGAGGCGAAGAAGAAATTAATCTCTTCAGCAGTAACAACAACAGCAACAAGTTCTGCCTTCCAGGTTATCCATTCTTCATGCTTAAGTTAGGGGTTCTCAATTTACCCCGGGGGTGAATTTTAGATTTTCAGCGGGGAATTGTGACCACAGTAAGTTTGGGGGTGGTGAGAGCAATTATAGAATTTGGCCTATCTGGCCTGTCACCTTGAAAAAGAGGAGAGGCATGGCATTCTAAGAAGTGGTGAAAGAGATGAACTGGGTAAGCAAGGTTGAGAATCCCTGGTTTTGAGAAACTCATTTTTGCAAGGCTTAATGTTTACATTAGTTATAAGCACAACTCCTTGGAGAATTTGAATCATCTTTTTTTTCTTTTTTTTTTTAAACGTGACCTCTAGTTACCGAAAATCTGGTGTGAAACATAAAATAAAAAAATGAAATAAAACTAAGCCATTATTTAATTAGAAAATCTTTTAATTGCTTTTATGTATAAAATATATTATAGACACTATTGTATTAAGAAATTTTTTCTCGAAAAAATGAAGTTTTATAAGAATTGTTTTCATCTTTATATAATTATATATAAAGATATATTTATAAGAATAATTTATAAAGTTTTAAATCTTTTAATATTCTGTATTAATTTGTCCCTTTTTTTTTTTAATCGGAATCATCCCAAGCAAGGCAGTAATGCTACTAAAACACAAGAAGTCACAGGGTATATTGTAAGAATTAGGAACAGAAACATTAATTATGAGCAGAAAGAGAAGATAGTAATTTGGTGGATAGTAGATAGCGGTTGACATTGCATTTAAATTTTTGCAGATTAAAGTTGTCAGAAAAGCATGGAGACGGAAGGGAGTTCCACAAGTTTAGGTTAGGTGATGTTGTTATTAAGTAAAAACTATATAAATAGGAAAGCTTACTACAATTCAATGACCCTCAGTATTTTAAAAAGAATTTTTAATTTTGTGTCTGTGTATGTATAAACGTGCGAATTTTTGTATATACGGACGTCTATACACGGCATTATCAGAAACTAAGAGCGATAACTATAATAAATTTAAAGCCAAAGTACCTAAAATTCAATAAAATATTAGATAGACAATATTTTCCTAATTTATAAATATTAGTGGGTAGCTAAAAATTATATAAAAATGCGCTCATGTTAGATTCCTGAAGTAATCGCGTTTCTGTGGAGGTACTTACCTTAGAAGAACCTAGAATATATGGAAAAGTAGACTTTCAAAGCTAGGACCGACTACGTCATGGAGATGGCGTCAAATCATTCTCATTCACTTCCTATTCCTTTTGTAAGGAGTAAGTTCCATTCAGACAGCTTCTTCCTTAGAACTGTTACTTTGTGGAACAGACTCCCGAGACGATACTTCCAAGACCACTACAGTCTTAAACTCTTCAAATATATTATGGACACAATTGTCTTAAGAAAATAAATTTTTTCGAGGAATAATGAATTTTTACAAGAATTGTTTTCATTTTTTTTTAAATTTGAATTAGAATAACTTATAAAGTTCTAAATCTTTTCAATTTCTGTATTAATTTGTACCGGTTAGGTGATGTTGTTATTAAGTAAAAGCTATATTTATTAATCACAAATAGAAATGCTTACTACAATTCAGTGACCCCCAATATTTTAAAAAGAATTTTGCTTTTTGTGTGTGCATAAATGTGCCGATTTTTATAAATACGTTCGTCCATACATGATATTATCAGAAACTAAGAGCGATAACTATACTAAATTTAAAGCCAAAGTACCTAAAATTCAATAAAATATTAAAAAACAGAGAATATTTTCCTAATTTTTAAAGATTACTGGGAAATTAAAAATTATATAAAAAGGCGTTATATTCGTGATGTAATTTTGTTTTACAGTTATGTGTCCTTTAAAATTAGTTAAATTTTCGGCTGTTAAACTTAGAATTGTCAACATCTACTAAAAACAATCAACCTCTGTGTTAAAAATTGCATTTCTGCAATATTTTAAACTAAAAGTAACATTTGTTTAAGATCAGATTAATTAAACTTTAAATCAGCTAATGTTCCTGAAATAAAGATTCAGAAAAGGATATTTTCTTTTTAAAAGATTTGTTAATAAAGAGAATTACATTGTGCTGACATTTGCTGAAAATGGCTAAAATTAGCGATTTAAAAAGAGATCTAATTTTAATAAATTTAAATTCGTTTTTAAATAAAGCAAAGTATTTTTTATTTTTTATTGGAAATATTAAATTTAATCTATTAGACTGAAATTAAAACTAAAATAAAAGATTCAAGAAAGATTTTTCATTTTTAAAAATTCGTTTTAAACCTTTGGTATCGCGTTTCTTTGGAAGTACCTATATTTAAGTATCTTTTATTTGATATTACTTACTTTAGTATTCTATTTCTTTATTTAGTATTTGTTAAATATTTATTATTATTAAATTCATTTAGTTATTAATTATTTCGTTGAAAAAGGAAATAAACACATAAACGGAATTACATCCATTCATCAGGAAACTTGATGGTAACATTTTACTGTGTAAAGATCATCCAATTCTGTGAAATATATATAGTTCTCAAGTGGTGTCATGTTTGATACACGCTTAGGCAATGATGTATCTTTCGACACATGACTGACGAGGTAGATTCTTTCCTGCGGTAGGCTGCCATTACTTTCTGTGGTAGAACAATTGCCATCCAAGGCTATAGAACCCGGTCTGTCCTGATATTTACCCATAGCTGGAGGAGGCGGGAGAACAGGATTCACACTTTTCCCAAGGGTATTAGCACGTGAGAGAGTGCAATGGATTCAACAGGAAAGTCAGTCAGTCAGTTATGTGCCATGCGTGATACACGCTTAGGCGATCATGTATCTTTCCATACATGACTGACGAGGAATATTTTTTTTCCTGCATTAGGTTTCCATTTTATTCTGCGGTAGACAATTTGCCACCCAAGGCTATACAACCCGGTCTGTTCTGTTATTTACCCATAGCTGGTGGTGGGGGGGAGAAGATGATTCATACATTTCCCATGAGTATTAGCACGTAAGTGAATGTAATGGATTCGAATGGAATTCGAACTCGGCTATCCGATTCCTCAATCCGAGCCGCTATCCATTACTCCAACGTTTATAGGGATCCTGTTTGGTATATTAGACTGTTATAAATAACTTCCTTTTTTTTAACACCTTTATCCTTCAACGAAATAAAGTACCATTATATTTTATTCAATTATATATTCACCATTATTTGCAATAATTTGATGCTACTTCTCAGGCAGCTCTTCGATACGTTTTTTTTTATCAATTCACTTCCAAGTAAGAATTTAGAAGGAACCAAAAACCATATGCTAAACAGAAAACCTGAGATAAATCTCTATTCCTGTGTTCAAAAAAACCGTAGGGGAGAGTGTAAGCCAAACGCTAGGCGAACCTATCTACTCCTATCGATGAAAAAATAAAATAAAAAATAAAAATAAATAGTAAATAAAATTTCAGAGTTTAGTAAGAAACGTTAGAAATATAGACTTAAAGTAAACTTTAGAACCGGAAACCGATTTTAATTTGCAAATATCCTCGCTTATATAAAGAGTAAAGAAATAAACAGTTCATCAAAATCTCTCTTGGAACACCCTGAATAGAAGTATCTATGGTTTATAGGGTCTACACACACGTACACGAAGATGAATGCTCTTTATTCGAAAAATCGAACACATATTGAGAATCGAATTACTGCATTATAAAATGTTATTAAGGAAAGGCGTCTAAAATGCATATATTTGCTAAACATATCATCGTCTACAATAGTGTAACTAAATAGAACCCGGCCATGATTTAGAAGAGCCACAAAACAAAGTAAACTACAAACAATTTTATCTGAGCCTGAACGGTCTGGTGTTTTATGACCAGTAGTAAAGTCTAAACGCAATCCCTTCTGTTCAGAAGTATTAAAAGAGAAATAGAATAAATAATAAAAAATTCGGGATAAAGTGTCACTTGACCTGAAAGTAGGACATTCCGCTCATAGGCTTATAGCTTAATCGGTAGAAGCACGTCAGGCTATATGACGATTCTGTATAGGACACGGGTTCGATTCCTGTCAGAGGACGCATATTTTCTATGAAAATTTCTCGGATATTCAGGCCAGTAAATGTCGTTAATACTGTCTATTATAAACAGAACATTTACTTAAATATTTGTATCTATAAAAAGAACGTATAAACATAAAAAATGTCTTAAAATAATTGTTGGACTTTGTCCATTTCATAATGTGTGATATTATATATATCTGATAAGATACCTTCCGTGTGTGTATGTGTGTGTGTGTGTGCATGCATATATATATATATATATATATATATATATATATATATATATATATATATATATATATATATATATATTCGACGTCACGACGTATGAGAGTCAAGCAGCTCAGATCCTATGAACCGACAGCCCAACATCAGCACATGATTTGATTATATTGGTAAAGGTTTTGTGCAGGACTATCCACACTTTTTGAAGGGCCGAATACAGAGACCTGGTGCACTACGGGCTACAAGGCGCCTAAACGACCCTCCGTAGGTTTTCAATTCAGAGTTTTCCTTCTCCTAGACCAGTTGCCATCCAAGGCTATAGAACTCAGTCTATCCTGCTATTTACCCATAGCTGGAGGGAGAAGGAGAGGATTCATACCTTTACCAACGGCATTAGTACGTAAGTGAATGCAATGGATTCGACTAAATTCGAACTCGGCTCTCCGATTCCTCAATCCGCTATTGATTACTTCACCGTGCATGTATTTATATATATATATATATATATATATATATATATATATATATATATATATATATATATATGTGTGTGTGTGTGTGTGTGTGTGTGTGTGTGTGTGTGTGTGTGTGTGTGTAGTGGTATATATGTACAATTGTACATATATATAGGCATTTTCGCAATCACACGCATTATAAATCATACCTGGTGCCGACTGCCACATCTTACTCAGACTTCACACCACTTGTAATGGCCTTCGTCTCGTTTCGACGTCCATGACCCCTAAGATGACTTTTAAGTCCAACATTCATATCATAGATACACACATAAACATAAACGCATTACGCATACGCCCAATACACACATATATATGCATACACACGCGCACACACACACATATATAATTTACAATTAAATATATTATTTAAAATTATAGTGAAACTAATTTATGACGTTAGACACTCATGTCCTTGAATGTTCGCCCACATTCTCCTATTTTTAGAGATACTTAAGAGAATGCCCACTCTTTCAAAAAAAAAAGGGGGGCACTTTTAATGTGCGGTTCTAAGCATACATTGAACCAGAGTCCAAATATAATCTGTTTTTTCTTTTTTGTTGTTTTTTTTCCGAATTTAATATTATTTTAATGATTGCATTTTATTTTAATGATTGTATTTTATTTTAATGATTGTATTTTATTTTAATGATTGCATTTTATTTTAATGATTGCATTTTATTTTAATGATTGTATTTTATTTTAATGATTGCATTTTATTTTAATGATTGTATTTTATTTTAATGATTGCATTTTATTTTAATGATTGTATTTTATTTTAATGATTGCATTTTATTTTAATGATTGTATTTTATTTCGAACATCTCGGATTATATCTAAAGAATTTCCTTTTTTTTTTTTTTCTTTTTCATATTTACTGGCGGGAAAAACAATGACTTTTGCTATAATTTCCTTTTATTTATCTAAGATATCCCAAAGTCTGTATCGAAATAATTCTACTAAACTGAACGGAAATTATAAGAAAAATAAAATCCTCATTTTCATTCGAGACGCGAAAACTGTCAACATCATTGCCGAAAAGGGCTACTTGGCTTTTGTCGAGTTGGTAGCGAAGGTGAAAACGTAAAAACGCCATTTGTAGCTTGTTGTTCGGTGACGTCATCCAGTGACATCACCGAGCGGTCAGCAGTAATGGCAGATGGCTTGGCTGCTTACAAGAATAGGATCAACTGTGTTAATAACGACGGTCAAGTGAACTGGGAGAAAACTTGGTCTCGACATCGGTTTCGAGGCAGAAAAATGGCCGAAGGGAAATGAGAAAAAGAAAGAACAAATATAGATATATATATATATATATATATATATATATATATATATATATATATATATATATATATATATATATATAGAGAGAGAGAGAGAGAGAGAGAGGGATTAAGAATGAGAAGACAAGGAGCAGCACGGTACCGATCGATCTTACCAATATTATTCTACAGTTCTTTTCAGTTTCCCTCATTCTCTCTCGATCAATCAATCGATCCACTCGTCAATCAATCAGTCAGTCAAGGATTCATTTAGACTAGCGCTCTGTGTGTACATTAATGGTAGTGCACTGTTGAGCGTGTTATTCTCACAAAAACGTTGACAGCGGGTTCAATTCTCGCCAGGGTAGTTTGAAAATGATAATTAGCGTTATATTTATCCGCGACTTTATCCAGACTACGTTTATCTGTCGCAGATTCTCCTTAAATTTGTCAATAAGCGTTTCATTATATCTATCAAATACTCAGCAGCTTACTACACCTATCTATATGGATGTGTGGAGCTATAACGGCTCGGAACCCAAATTGTGTTATATTCTTTCAAGATGTGGGCGATCAAGGTTCTCCATTACGTCCTATCTTATGTTGCTATACTTGGGAAAGGTTTTGAATCCCTCTCCTCCTCCTAGCTATGGGTTAACTAGTAGGAATTTTACGTAGAAAAAAATTATTGTTAGCCTAAAAAAATTGTTAATGCAATATTCACTAGCAAAAAAAAAAATTCTTACAATGTTTCGGCTAGAAAATATAGCATAAGGGGTTGGTAAGCCATAAAATACAAATCAAGCAACTATCTGTCTATGTATATGTGCTTGACTTAACCTGGCTAATAATGCATGTCGGAAAGGGGAAACTTTTTTGTCTTTCTTGTGGGTGAGGGGCTCCTACATACCTTGAAATTCAGGATTTTTAAAACCCTGACTCAAACACCATTCATTTTCTCCGGTGCGCTATATATATATATATATATATATATATATATATATATATATATATATGCATATGCATGTGTTCGTTATTATAACGTGCTACTAGATTGGCATCTTTGTTCCACCCATTTACCGTTGAAATAGTTAAATGTAACCGACACTTCTACTCTAACAGTTTTTTCTTGCACTTCTCGACAGCAGAACTCCCTTCCGCTTACTTGCTTCACTGATAATTACAATCTTCAAAAAAATTAAATGCAACGTCAACCGCCTTCTTCTGTTGACTTGAACCCCGTTTATCTTTTAACCTTTCCTCATACCCCCTATATCATGTCTTTTATCTCACTTTCACTCACTGTAACCCTGTGTAGCTCTCCCACCTTGCTTGGGGTGAAATGATTAAAAGAAAAAAGCATATATATATATATATATATATATATATATATTGATGCATGTTTTATTAAATAATATAGACAAGTTTTGTCTATATATTTTATGTAAATTCTTTTCATATCGTATGATAAGCTTATTAACATTATCATTAAAAGACGAAACAAAATCACCACAGTGATATATATTTTTTTAATCTTATCTAAGCTTTCGGCTAACATAAGCCATTATCAAAGATGACAATTACATTACAATATATTAAACAATACACGGACATAACAATAATGATAGTCTGTTTTTGTTTGCATGGAAGATTTCCAAGCAACGACAAATTCGTGCATACGAGACGCTGGAAGCGAAAATCGCCCCGCAGCTCATGACATCACACATGACCACGCGAGAGTAAAAACGGGAAGTATTATGTATGGGAAGCCGTTGGTATAAACCAATAGCTTCTGTTATAAATTATAGGTATTTAAGAATATTTGCAGAGATTTCATAGTTTATTTTTTTCAGGTTAGGTTTCAACTGTTTTATGTATATAGCTTCAAGAATTTTTAATTTTTGTTTATTGTTTTCATGCTTAAGTATAGTTGTGTTTTCAACAAGGATTTTCCGGAATTGTGTATGCGGCCAGGCATGTTGTTTTAAATGCCTAAAAATGAATGTATATAGGGGAGGAGATACGTGTGTAATGATTTGTTCAAGTTAATCGATGAGCTGATCCGTTTTCTATTGTTTCTCTCTCGTCAAATCATTCAATTGTCCAGTCGATCTTTGCATCAATAAATCGATTTCAAACTCTGCTCATAATTTTTTTTTATGTATCTATTTATTTCAATCTGTTTCCAATTACTTTCTCGTCTATCTACCAATCCCTGTCTTTTATCTTTAATATCGCGTTTATTTCATCACTTGCAGGTAATTCAGGTAATTTTTCTTTGCTTGAGTATCTAGCCAAGTCTCTAGATGTGATCCTCCCCACCTATACGTTGCCTTGGCTGCCTCGTCCTTCAAACTGAACAAAACAACCCTCTCTCCATACTCATGGTGCAAAAATTTTGCTCGTGAACTGAAATGCACATTACGTCAGTCCCTAGTGGAAATAGACATTGCGTCAGCTCCGATGGGGAAATGCACAGCGCGTCAACTCCGATGGGGGAAATATCCAACTGGTTAAGTGGAACACCTAGCACGTAAATCTGTGGCACTAAACAGAATATTTACTGTTGTATATTATAATTCATCATGACAAAACAGGTACATATTAGCACCTGCATTCAATTAATTAATAAATTGGGAAATTATTATTATTGTTGTTTTATTATTTAGAAATCTTTACTCATAAGGTTTGATTGATTGATTCATTTTTTTATGTCTTGTCAAATCTTTGCAGGTTTTTTAAAGCTAGAAAATATTTCAGGACTGTAAGAAATTTTTATTCGATAATAATGGTTTTAGTAAGACTTGTATTCTGTTTTGTGCCACAGATTTAGTACAAGTCTTAGAAGGAGGCGCGGTGGAGAAATGGATAACGGCTCGGATGGAGGAATCGGATTCCAGTCAAATCAATTACATTCGTGCTAATACCCTTAAGAAAGGTATGAATCCTCTTCTTCTCCCACCAGCTATGGGTAAATAGCAGGTCAGACCGGGTTCTATAGCCTTGGATGGCAACTGGTCTACCGCAGAAAGAAATGACAACCTACTGTGGGAAAAAAATCTGCCTCGTCAGTTATATATCGAAAAATACATGATCTCCTATGCGTGTATCACGCATAGCACATAACTGACTGAATACAAGTGTTAATAGTTAACCCATAGAAGGAGGAGAAGACGCAGATCTATACATTTCCCAAGGGTATTTGTGCGTAAGTGAATATATTAAAACCAACGGGAATTAGAACTTGCTTGATTGGTTTTCTAATATTTATCAAAACTTTGCAGATAATTAAAGCCATAAAATATTTTTAAATTCTTGTAATTTTCGCATTTTTAGTCGTATTATTATGCATTCAATTTATTTCATTTAATGATTTTATATCATTGACATTTATATATTATTGATTGATTGATTCAAATTTTTACAGTTTATCAATCCTTTGTTGATTATTTAAAGCCAGCAAATATTTTTAAATCGTATGAATTTTCTATTAAGATAATAATGATTTAATGTTACAAGTCTTACTAATTAACCCATAGTTGGGGAGAAAAGAGGCGGATTCATGCCTTTCCCAAGGGTACTTGCGCATAAGTGAATATTACGAACAGAACTGGAATTGGAACTCGGTTCTCCAATTAACAATTCTGAGTCATTATTCATTACACCACCCGCACATCCAAGCTACAGCATCTGGTATTCTTATTCGGTTACCCATCTAGGTACTGACCAGGCTCAACGTTGCTTAACTTGAAACAGCTACTATTAGCCTTAACGTTACCATTATTATTAACACTAGTAATTATGCTTAACTATTATAATTTTTATTATTTTTTTCATTGTTATTCAAACTCCCTTCTTGAAACTTTATGATCTTACTGTAATTATTAGCGTTTCATAGAGATATTTATTTTTAACTTTAGTACATTTTCCATAATAAAATAATTAGTATTATTGCTAGTATAATTACTGTAACAATTAGTAAGACTAATTATTAATTATAACCATCTTCGATCGTTACTATTTTCGCTAGTCTGATTTTTTTTTCAGTTGCAGCTGTCACACTTAATAGAAAAGACGAAAAAAAAATGCGCAGTTTTTTTTTCCCCGCCACTAATCATCAATTGCCTGGTGGCGTCGATCTACACGATTTGACATCTCATCATATTTCCAACTTGGCGGTTTTCGGGAACGACGCCCTCTAGCGTCGACCCATGTTTCGCTCCATCGCTTCTTCCCTACACCATCTATATTTCTACACACCCGCGCATGCCTCTCTTCTCAGACGCAGCGCTTGTTTGTCATACTGTGATGCAAGAGCTGGCGACAGGGAAGAAAGTCCAAATATCTCGAATAAAAAGATGCTGTGACATAAACAACCCTGGGGGCTGGCAATGGGCTTGTTGACCCACGGGCGATGCGAAGGTTCACCAAAGAAATGCATTGTTGACACAAATGGAGGTGCGAGTGAATTGGAACTGGAATGAATAGAAGTGGGGCACATATGATCATCATAAACATCATAAACATCATCATAAAGATGTAAGACTTCCACTCTTAGTAGCTCGTTCTTTCTTCTCCTTTCCCTGTCTCTTATTTTCTGGCAATCAAGCTAGCTTTTCTGAGTCACTGTACATTTCGTTGCTTTCTTACTTTATATTCTTTCTTTCTTTCTTTCTTTCTTTCTTTCTTTCTTTCTTTCTTTCTTTCTTTAGAAAGAAAGAAAGAAAGAAAGAAAGAAATAAAGAAAGAAAGAAAAAGAATGAATAAAAAAAAAGAAAATCCTTTTTTCTGTCTTTTCTTTTACCTTGCTTTTTTGGTTTTCTTTTACTTTTTTCTTTTCGCTTTCCGCGAAAGAAAGAAAAAAAGAAAGAGAGAGAGAGAGAGAAAGAAAGAAAGAAAGAAAGAAAGAAAGAAAGAAAGAAAGAAAGAAAGAAAGAAAGGAAAATAGAAAGAAAAAAGGGAGAAGGAAGAAGAAAGTAAAATCCTTTCTTTTCTTTTGTTTTTCCTCTTTGAGAAAGAAAATATCTTTCTTTTTTTCTTTCTATCATTCTCTTTCTTGATTTTAATTCCTTTTACTGATTTCCCTACGTTTTTCTCTTATCTTCTTTTTCTTTCTTTCTTTCTTTCTTTCTTTCTTTCTTTCTTTCTTTTGCTTTTATTATTTTTGTCTCTGGGCCATTCTTTCTTTTTTTTCGTCCTTCTTTTCTCTCTTGCTTCTCACTTGATTTTATTTCAGACTTTTACTTGAACATAATTCTTTCTTTTTTCTTTCTTTCTTTCTTTCTTTCTTTCTTTCTTTCTTTCTTTCCACCTTTTCGTTTCCTGATTCTTTTTAATTTTTTCTTCTGTTTTTCTTTTCCCGCTTTCTGAAAAAATCCTTGTGATTTTTCTATCATCCTATTCCTCCTCGCCCCAAACACTATTTCTCTTCTCCGCCATCTTGTCTAGTAAGTCCGCAGCTCATAAAATCTGTGATGTCGAAATGATTTTTATCGATAAATGTGAGGTCGTACTGTGTATAAACAAATCTTGTCACTCAAATAAATAATATACATATATATAATATATACATATATATATATATATATATATATATATATATATATATATATATATATATATATATATATATATATATATATATGGGGGAAGAGTGTTCAGTATGTCTATCGTTATAGCCAATGTGGACATAGAAATCGACATTGCATAGTTACTGTCAGTTCCACGCCTCAAACAATCTTCAGACCATGTATCACTACTACCTTGGTTCTATATATTCGCTTCCACCCCGTGTTTCTCTCTCTCTCTCTCTCTCTCTCCCCCTCTCTCTCTCTCTCACCCTCTCTCTCTCTCTCTCTGATTATATATATATATATATATATTGGGAGAGAAAGAGAGAGTGAGACGCAAAAATAATTCGTAACATATGATTTGAAGAACCTTCCCGGCGTGAAACTGACACTCACTATGCAGTACTGATTCCTATGCCCATGGTCTCTCTCTCTCTCTCTCTCTCTATATATATATATATATATATATATATATATATATATATATATATATATATATATTATGAAATGGGCTAAGTTCTACAATTATTTTAATGTATTTTGTTTATTCGTTATTTTTATGGATACAAATATTTAAGTAAATGCTTTGTTTATAATAAGCAGTATTAACAACATTTACCGGCCTGAATGTCCGAGAAATTTTAATAAAAAAATGTGTGTCCTCCGACAGGAATCGAACCTGTATCCTACACGGAACCGTCATATAGCGTTCGAGAGAAATTATTGGAAATTTGTAGTTATGTTCTTAATATTTTTCTGGACCTGAATTATGTAAAATTTCTGCATAATTTAACTCCAGAAAATAACAAGAAAAATTAGATAAGAAAAATTAAATAAATCTTAACCGCAAAACCTTTTTAGTCATTTTAACGAAACTTGTAATATATATATATATATATATATATATATATATATATATATATATATATATATATATATAAAATACCAAATCGCCAACCAATTCGTTAAACCATACATCTTACTTATTATAAAACGCAGATTGTGTGTGTGTGTGTCTGTACCTTTATATATTGGATCGGATTTCCTACATTTTTCAACTGATTTCAACAAAACTTCACAGAACTGCGTAAAATTACCTTGCGGTGGTTCTGACAGCGCCAAAAATTGGAAAAACACAATTGTTTTTGCACGAAATCAATTTGAAAACACGATTCTTTCGCCAGAATGAAAGGGGGGCAACTCATATCGAGTTATACTTATTATAAAACTCAGGTTGTTTGTGTGTGAGTGTGTGTGTGTTCATTTATATATGGGATCGGATTTCCTACATTTTTCAACCGATTTCAACAAAACTTCAATTTTTTTTTTTTTGGCAGGTAGTGTTTCTTATTGTCTTGCACACTTTTTTCTTTATTTTTACATTCAGAATGCTTTAAAAATTCTATTTACAATACAATTGTTTATAATAAAATTCTATTCAATCGATAGACTCATAACGATTGAAAACAATGTTTTTGTTTGAGTTTGACCAATTCGTAAAAAAAAAAAAAAACTAATTAAGACTTGCGTGTCCGTCAACCTTAAACAATAATCTTTGTCAATTTTATTTTTCAGTCTTTATGATGGTCGATACTTGATCTATCTCTTACTGTCACATCCCCGGGCAACGCCGGACTCTACTGCTAGTGCCTAATAAATACAGTATTAAATCAACTCACGAACTAATCCATAGCCTCACTTGATGTTGAAAGTTTATTTACCAACATCGCAGTTAAAGAAACAATTCATATAATTATAAAGAATATTTACAACAATCCATCTCTCTCTCCATTAAAAATTGAACTTAATATATTACGAAAACTACATTTGACTTGTACTACTGACGGCCCCTTCTATGACCATCAAAATAACATCTACGTACAACGTGATGGCGTTTCCTTGGGTTCAATTCTAGGAACAACATTTAGTAATTTCTGCGTGGCTAATCTTGATGGCTTGAGGTATTGATAGACACTAATAATAATATATTTACTACCCCTGTCTATATCTCTGAGATGAGGTATTATGATTATTTACATTATTCGGACCGTTATCCTCTTCTTCATTGCCATATCCACAACGTTTCGGCCGATTCAGGTGATTGGAATTTCGAACCGAACTCTTTATTTCAAACACTCGGGTAGAGTGTTCTAGTTCCACGTGCCACGCCTCTTCAGGATGTCTCATTTCCCTTTAACTCAACTTTCCAAGTTTTGGTTCACGACTGTTGTGGCTTGGGATTGAACTCACAACTCTGAGCCACAAAAAAATCTCCTTAATCAACCAAGAATAGAAATGAATACAATATGGGAACCAGTAATAAGGAGTGCTAAAGAAAAGCAATGAATAACAACAAAAATTGCAATATTAGCACTGGTAAAAATGGTTGCTGGGACATTAGGTTTATAAGTTCAGCAAATTCATACGCAGATGGCCCAGTGGATAAAGACGTTAGATCCAGGGACTAGACCCAAAGAGGAGGGGATGGAAAATGTGACACTGCAATCCGAAGTATCGTCTGAATAGCAACGAGCGCATTACAAAAACTAAAAAAAAATATTAAGAGACAGTAAAATGTAATTAGAAACAAAGAAACGTTTTCTCTACTGCTTACTAGGTAAGTCTGATCTAATGATGGTTTTCCCCAGGAGGGCGACAAGATTTCTCGGCTATTCAGGATGGTAGATGTAAATAAATATAATGTTTAATAAATAAATAAATAAAAACAGAGCATCTACTCAAATATGAGTATCCATTTAAAAATAAGATTTAAACAAATTTATTTATATTGTTTTTGTTCATATATATATATATATATATATATATATATATATGCAGCATCTATTCTTTTAAACATGTCTCGGTGAATATGACAGACAAGAAAAATTTGCTGAATTTTTTGTTTAGTTTCTCCAACATTCTTACAATTTTGTGTTTCGTAGGCGCAAGTAAGTGGAAAAATTGTTCGTATTGTCCATTGCCTCAAGGGCTTTCGGCCACTTCCTTAGCCATTAGCTAGAGGGTGGGGTTTGTTTTTAAGTGTCGTTAATTTATTTTCATGCTTGTATGGTTAAGATTTATTTTTTATACTGTTTGAATAGTATATATATTAAATAGATTACATATATATATATATATATTAGTTAAATTTCCTAGAAATAATTCTGAAAAAAAAGACAAATTGGTTTAAAAATGACAATTGGAAAAAAAATTCTTAGTTCTTGCTGATGGGATTCGTCTTCCGAAACTTATCAAGGCAAGCAATGAGAGCAAAATTTGTTGTAGCCATAGTTACATCAAATCCTATATTTAAAAAAGAGACGCTCCTGCGTAAGCCTCTTTCTGGATATTGGTATTGGTAACTTCCTTTTTTACTAAGAGTATGTTTTCCATGTCGAAAATATTGTTAAATTTCCCAGAAATAATTCTGAAAATAAAGACATTTCACTTTCATTGCTTGCATTGATAAAGTCAGAAGACGAAACGCGTCGGCAGGAAGTAAATGCTTTCCAATTGTCGTTTTAAGCCATATATATATATATATATATATATATATATATATATATATATATATATATATATATATATATATATATAAGTTTTAACTTAAGAAGAATTTCGCCTGCAGCCATGTATATAGGGCACGGATAAGGTTTCCATATAGTTTTGTCGGCTTGGAATTTTTACTTTTATCTTCTATATTTGTAGTTAGATTTTTAGGTTTTTTGCTATCGGTTATTATCCTTTTTATTTAGCCATTTTTATTTGCGTTCGTTTTTTGTTTGTTTGTTTTTTTCTTATTGTTTTGTAATCTTAGCATTTTATAAATTTATCTTCTTTCTTCATTTTGCACCTTTTTTTTTTCACTTTTTAATCTTAGAAAATGGGTTCTTTAGATATTTGTTAATGTATATCTTTTTTATCCCACATATATGCTATCATTATATTATTGTCATTTCAATGAGGTCCGCTATTGCAGGCAAACAAAATGGCTTCTGTAATCCTTATTCGAAGATAAAATCCTTCTCGCTCCCATCTCACTCCGTGGGTCTCTTAGATTCTCTTCTCTCCCTCCCTCTTTCTCACTCATCTCTCTCCCACTCTCTCCTTCCCCTCTCACTTATCCCCTCTCTCTTTCTGTGTTTATTTTCTCGATCCTTGATCCATTTTACTCTCTCTGTTATATAGCTTATCTACTCTCATTATTTTTATTCTTCTTCCTATTTTTTTTCTATCTTCTCTTTCTACCTCGTCTTCCGCTACTCCTCTCTCGGAATAATTTTCTCCCCCCTCTCCCGCCTTCCTCCTACTTTTTTTGTCCAATTTGTCTCTCTAATTTACGCTTAGCTTATCTCTACCACCGTCTTCTATCACCACCTCCCCTTTCTGCTTTCTGTTTCCTTTTAACGCTCCAACGTATACCTTTCGACTTCGCCTCTCTTTCTGTTTCTCTTTCCCTCTATCTCTCTACTTGTTATTCGATCCTTTTTCCACGCTTAGTTTATCTTTTTTAAATTACCCGCTCGCTCCCTGCTTCTATTCCCGCTCTCAACCCTCGCTCTTTCTTTCCTCTCTCTCTTTTACATACGATTCATATTTTCCTTCTTTTTTTTTCTATTTTACTCCCTTTATCTTTTTACCTTGCTCTCACTCACTGCCTCCTCCTCCTCCTCCTCCTCCTCAAGTCCGTCTTTTTCCTATTTTATCATTACAATTTCCCCCTGTTTAAGACCTTAGTCTAATTCATATAAATTAATTTACAGACCAGCAGATCACATTCGTGTTCAGTTTGCGTATTTGTCAAATAAAGAATCTGGTTGGAAGGGAAATCCTTGTGATTTGTAGAATATTAAATTTAGCCAGAAACTGTGAGAACTTTCCTTCCAACCAGGTATATGCCTTTTTTTTTTTTAATACAGAAACCAACAGGTGCATTGCAACTACACCTGAGATACCCTGCTTATCTGGATGTAGATTTAAAATACAAATCATTTCTGTCAACCCCACTTGCAAACAAACGGCTCATCAATCAGTCAGTTATGTGCCATCCGCGATTCAAGCTTAGGCGATCATGTATCTATCGATACATAACTGACAAGGCAGATTTTTTTTCCCGAAGTAGGTTGCCATTTCTTTCTGCGGTACACCAGTTGCGATCCAAGGCTACAGAACCCGGTCTGTCTTCCTGTTCACCCATAGCTAAGGGGAGTAGAAGAGGATTCATACCTTTCCCAATGGTATTACCACGTAAGTGAATTTAATAGATTCCACTGGAAAGTCAGTCAGTTATGTGCCATGCGTGATACACGCTTAGGCGATCATGTATCTTTCGATACATGACTGACAAGGCAGATTTTTCCCCGCAGTAGATTGCCATTTCTTTCTGCGGTAGAACAGTTGCCATCCAAAACTATAGAACCCATTCTGTCCTGCTATTTATCCATAGTTGGGGGGAGAAGAAGAGGATTCATACTTTTCCTAAGGATATTACCACGTAAGTGAATGTAATGGATTCAATTGGAAAGTCAGCCAGTCAATGATGTGCCATACGTGATACACGCTTAGGCAATCATATATCTTTCGATACATGACTGACGGGTCAAACTTTTTTCCCGCAGTAGTTTGCCATTTATTTCTGCGGTAGACCAGTTGCCATCCAAAGCTATAGAACCCAGTCTGTCCTGCTATTTATCCATATCTGGGGGAATAAGAGCAGGATTCATAGCTTTCCAAAGGGTATTAGTATGTAAGTGAATGTAATGGATTCGACTGGAATTCAAACTTGGCTCTGCGATTCCTCAACCCAAGCCGCTCAGTAGACGTACTTAATACAGTGCTTTTTAAAAAATGGAGCGTTTATTTCAAACACGAGTATCCGCTAAATTTGAACTCGGCTCTGCGTTGAAGAGAGAAGACACTGAAGATTTGCTCATACTCAGTAAACTCTTGCAGAGCCGCCAGTAGTCTCTAGAATTAAATTTACGGGAGGCTATACGGTATCTAAGTCTGTCAATGAACAGTGACTATGCCTCTTTGAGTACATGCTTACATTTATTAGGAGCAGTGACAAAGAGACGTCTGTTACAATCAGACCTGTCGCGCTGGTATAACTGGAAGAAGTGACTCTTGTGGGCTATAGCAGCTGAACAGACAGACAACCTAGGAGAAGATTGTAATTTCACTTGGTATTTCCATGCTGGAAGGAAAGCTTCGATGCCGACTTTCACCCAGGAAGAGACCTCAGTTGCATACTTCTCAAAAGGATGATTAAAATATCATTCAAAGGGGCATCGCGAAGGAAGTCACGAAACGAGTCCCAATCAGTGGGTTGATAATACAAAAGATGTTCTGTTAGTAAATGGTTCTTGCCTGATGGGAGGGCGGAAAGAGATGGCCATAGACACAACCACTTAGTCAGATTTACTAAAAGGACAGAGCTGCAGAGCATGACATGATTCCGAGGTGGAGGTACGGTAAAGATCAAGTAGAGAAGCGTATCCGTCAGAATTACCACAGAAACACATTGGTCTACTAATTACATTCGAACTGGTATCCTCATTTTATTTTTAGTTACAATCACAGAGTTTCGACATTGTGCCATGCATGCAGCCTTCTTCAGGTGTCTGTTGATCTGTGTAAACTTCAGATAATTTCAAACCTTTCGAAATTCGCTGAAGTTTATTCGGATTGATTGGCATTTATAAGAAGACTGCAGTGTATAAACAACCGAAGCGTCCTGATACTAACGGCAAAGATAAGGATATTAGTTCGAATATAAATAATGATAGCTATTCATCCCATAAGTTAAAAAAGAAAGAAGCGTTTCTATGGTTTTTTTTTCAATGTCTGACAAGAGTATTAAGAAACAGAAAAAAATCGTTAGAAACAAAGAAAAGAATACTGAACAGTCATCTAACATCAATCTTTCTATATAGCAGTGAATGCTGGACAATCTCCTCACAGATGAAGAATAGACTTAACATAAATTTGGTTCTAGAGAAGAATGCTCAAGAAAACAGTGGCTCCCACTGCTATGAACGCATTGCTCTTCAACTGAATTGAGCTCTCTGGGCCACTTGTGTATTTCGTATAAAAAACGTTCCCTTTCTCTCTACTGGGGGTAGGATCTTTGACTGATGGTTGTTAGGTCGGATTTCGATCCCGACTCGAAGTAATCGGACGTCTAGCCACAATGAAGAGCCGTGATACAGCGAAACAGTCTGTCAGTGGATGACAATATATATATATATATATATATATATATATATATATATATATATATATATATATAATATTCTGGTTCGATATATATATATATATATATATATATATATATATATATATATATATATATATATATGCGCCTATACTGCTTTTGGGCACGAAGAGACAGACGATCAGGCGATGTCAAATTTGATGCTTTCAAGCGAAATTTCTCTTGTCAATGATCTCTCGAAGTTTTTTCATATCTGCACGCAATTTTCGTGCTTTGACCTCTTGGCTACAGAGTGCGTTGATGAACAAGCAAAATTGAATAGTGCCTTTAAACACAAATCTTTCTCTGAAATTAGACACTGAAATAGCCACATCTTCTCAATTTCGTATCCTAACGTAAACGAAGCAATTTGTAAAGAAAGGGATGGATTTGTTAGTTGTTAATAAGACAGATTTTTATTACATAAACGTTATCGTTAGTGGATACTCGTATTTGAGTAGACGCTCTTTTTATTTATTAAACAGCATATTTATTTATTTTAGTCTACCGGCCTGAATATGTGAAAAATGTTATTCGATAAAAATATGCACTCTCCGACTGGATTCGAAACGGCGTACTCCAACGTGAGTACGCCATTAAATCTGACGTGTTTTGACCTCTCGGCTACAGAGTGCATCGAAGAGCAAGCAAAGTTGAATAAACACAGATTTTTCTCTGGCTCTTGAAATAGATACATCTGCTCAATTTCATATCCTAACAAAGCAAAACAAGTAAGTAATAAAAAACCTATCGGATAAATAAATATAAAATCCCCCCCACTTTCTTTAAAAAAAAAATAACATGTAGAGCTTTTAACTTTAAAAATCAGGAGATCAGTTGTATCCGCTACTTTGGTTTTAACCTTACGATATCCTCAGGTTATTTTTCAAATGACCTCTCAACGCTTTATTTTAAAAAAAAATAATGAACGCTATATTATTTTTTTTTAAAGAAGTAAATAAACAAACGGACGACGTTGGGTGTGATAGAAAGGGAGGAGGAGGATGTGAAGGCGAAAAAGAAGAAGAAATGCGGAGAGAAGAACAGTAAGGGTATTACAAATGTATCGGGTGCTGGGAGGTAATTGAAATTTACATTTTTTTTATCCAGCCTCATATGTGCGTTTGTTTATAAATAAAATAAAAAACGCCTTAGGATACTACTATATATATATATATATATATATATATATATATATATATATATATATAATAATAATAAAAAAAAACAAGAAAAAATATATATAAAAACAAGAATAAAAAAAAAAATATATATATATATATATATATATATATATATATAAGTGAACATAAAAGTCAACACTTAGAGGCGATAGTCTGTTTCATGCTAGATGCAATCGTTGGACCTGACGATTGCATCTAGCATGAAGCAGACAATATATATATATAATTATTTTTATAAAAAAATTTATAACATAAGTATGTTATAAAATCACTACAAAAATAGCCATTTTGTTTCAACACACTCTGTGTCTTATCAAGTGATGGTGTTGAAAAGAAAATAAATGGTTTTAAAAGTTTCATATATTATATATATTGGACTCTTCCACCGTATTCGACGTATGAGGGTCAACCGACAGCCTGATACCAGCACATATGATTTGATTATAGTGGTAAAGGCTTTGTGCAGAACCCACCACACTTTTTGAAGGGCTGAATACACAGACCTGGTGAACTACGTGCCACGATCTTCCGCGGGTTTGAATTCAGAGTTGTCCTTCTCCTAGACCATTTGCTAGCCTAGGGCATAGAACCCAGTCTGTCCTGCTATTTACCCATAGCTGGAGGGAGAAAAAGAGGATTCATACCTTTCCCAAGGGTATTAGCACGTAAGTGAATGTAATGGATTCGATTCCTCAATCCAAGCCGCTACCCACTACTCCAACGTGCCTCCTATCTATCTATCTATCTATCTATCTCACTCTCACTCTCTCTCTCTCTCTCTCTATATATATATATATATATATATATATCAGCAACGTAATAATTCTTTTGTGTTTCAGCTATATCTATCATTGTTAAAAGAAAAAACACAACTAATAACTTGCTTTAGGCGGTCAGGTTTTATTAGATACGCCATGTGTAACATGGATTTATGTTAATAAACAAATTCAAAAGTGTCTATAGAAACATATATTCAATAATTATAATATTCCATAATCTCTGAATAAATTATTTTACATTTTAATACGATCTCCTTGACATTCCAGAACCTTCATCAGTCAATTATGCATTGATTTTTAACTTTTCTATTATTTCGACTTGCAGCAGTCTTTATCGTTGTTTGAAGATTATTTTCCATTCTCATAAACATCTCTTTTTATGATAACTGCTGGTTCTCCATTGAATATATGAGGAGACTGGGAAACCATTCCATTAATTTGGTGCCTTTGAAACCGCAAGGCAAGGTATGTAATAGTCAGCTTTACACATGATAAAGGTGCATTGCCTTATATATATATATATATATATATATATATATATATATATATATATATATATATATGTATCCTCTTTAACTTAAGAGCCAGTCTTCACTTTCAAGCCTCGTTATATCTCATATACTGTACCTCTTACCTCTTATTCGCTAATCCACTAACTCGAGTGACTCTCGGGCCTCGAACAGGGTGAACATTATTGCGAGAAAGGTACTTTGTTGTATTTTGTACCTTTCAAAAATGTCCACGAACTTCCAATAATTATCTGCATCTATCTTTGCACCATCATATATTTTTGTTATATCGTAATAAAGTGTCGCTGACGACACTGTAGTTTGAACATAGATCGCCAGTTAGCAAACACGGACAATCCCATTTTGAATAAGTAGATCACGTGACAATAAAAAAGATGTATATATGGGAAATATAAAATATAAAACTCTTTCTACTCTATCCTCTATTATACGATCACCATTTCTACACTATCCTCTATTACTATAAGAATCGCTATTCTCTATACTGTTTCTATATTATTTCTTTATACTGATCACTATACGGATTACTATTTGGATCACTATTCGGTAGTTACTATTCGAGCGACTTATCGAGCAAGTACTATTAGTGCGAGTGTTATTCGAAGGCGTCTGACACCAGTATTGTTCAACGGCGTTACTATAGTTGTATCTGCGATTACAAAGTCTCTACTACAACGAGCATTACGAAAGTGACAACGAGTGTTCGTTGACACACCAGCATTTTGAAAGGACCAATAATAATTAACTATAATCCTAGCCCCAAATATTTCTATCCCTCTCCTTTGTTGTCTTCTAAGTTCTGTTTATTTTCTTATTTCAATGAAAGGTTCAGATGGTAGCCCCAACCATCGGTTTCATCCAATCTAGCTCTATATTCATCACTAAAAATTACTGTTGAGAAATCAGCTTTCATCTACTTCTGCGCCCAGTGCTTTTTCTTTCCCTATTTAATTAAATATAGTATGGTGAGTTTTTTTTAATGTTTTTAGCAAACGGTGTTAATATCTGGAGGCAAGTTGGAGTAATGGATAGCGGCTCGGATTGAAGAATCAGACAGCCGAGTTCGAATTCCAGTCGAATCCATTATATTCATTACGTTCTAATAACCTTGGGAAAAGTATAAATCCTCTTCTTCTCCCCCCAGCTATGGGTAAACAGCAGGACAGATCGGGTTCTGTAGCCTTGGATGGCAACTGGTCTACCGCAGAAAGAATGGCAACCTACTGCGGGAAAAAAATCTACCTCGTCACTCATGTATTTAAAGATCGCCTAAGCGTGTATGACTGTTGATATTTGTTAAATTTTCGCGAAACCATTTTCTTCAAATCGTTGGTAAATCCATTTTTCCTACTTATTAACATTTTAATTTTTCTCAAATCTCGATTTTGGGAATTAAAGCCATTATCTCTTGTCTATACTAATGTTTAAATATTTATTTTTTGTTTGTCCTCTGATTTTTGTCCAAATTTTCCTTAAACTCCAATAGTGTATATCTTACATTTAAGAATTTTACAATAGTTTAGTTCTCTTTTTAGGTTATATCTTTCTTACGACAAATCACCATCTTTTTATGTTTGAATTCAAAAATTAACCTCAACTCAATGATTATATATATTCTTGCACATTAGGTTGAACAAGCTTCGAATCGCATCCTAAAATCTCAGAGTATTCAATAAGTAAATATTTCTAAAAAAAAAAACAAAGAAATATTACTAGCTGAAATCCACGTCGTATATTTATCATATAAAGATACAAGTACAGTGTAACCCGGATATAAGAGAGTTGTCGGGACCGGAAAATAAGTCTCTTATATCCGGGTTTCTCTTATATCCGGTTTCTCTTATATCCGGGTTTCTCTTATATCCGGGTTTCTCTTATATCCGGGTTTGGTCTATTTTGTTTACATTAACACAGGCTCTAATTTGGGACCAGAGAAAATCTCTCTTATATGCGGGTTTCTCTTATATCCGGGTTACACTGTATATCCGGAAAATGTTATCAACATTGGTTGGTGAATAACAAATTTTATTGTGAAAACATTGAGTCGCAGAATAAAACCTGGCGTAATTTTAAAATAAAATAAACTTGGTCCTTTATTTTCTGATGGAGTGATTACGAAATATGTGACATTCCGGTGAGACTGGTGAAACGCTGTCTTCTCGAATCCCTTGCATCTTCATCTATGTGAATGTCAGTCTATTCACTATATCTCACTTTCTCACTCTCTCCCACACGATCTATCTCTCTCTTTCACTCTCTCACTATCTCTATCTCTTTCATTCACTCTCTTTATATATATATATATATATATATGAGGGCTGCAAAAGTAGATATACAGTAAGTATTATACTAGTATTGATATATTTGTATAATCAATGCAATATGTTTTGTGCGCACGTTTTGTTTTTTTGTTACTGTAAACCTATTTTTTGCATACACTATATTTATATATATATATATATATATATATATATGCATACCATATATATATATATATATATATATATATATATATATATATATATATAAATATATATATATATATATATACATGCATAAATATATGCATGTATAATGGTATAAATGTCAATAGACATATACATGCTAACACACATGCGTGTGCGTGTTTGTGTGTATGTGCGTGTTTGCGTTGATGTGTGTGTGTGTGTGTGTGCGTGTTTGTGTGTGTGTGTGTGTGTGTGTGTGTGTGTGTGTGTGCAGGGATTAATACTGAGATGAATGCAAGTCTTATTCAGTACGAAAACACCAGCAAATAAATATGACGCCAGCATAAGTCGCGTTGCATAACCTTGGCAGAATTATGGCGGAGAGGGGACGGGGGCGGACCAGCGAGCAGGGCTGGAGTGGAAGCTGGTGGTGGTGATGAGTCTCCTCAAAGCTGAAAATATCGATCCATTCCTATCCAATCAACCAACAACACCAACTACTACAAATCGCGAACAATTTCTTTGCTTTCTTCTTTCCTCTTGTACTTGTTATTGTTGTTCTTTTTCTTTGTTGCTGCTCTATTTTTATTTACTCTACTTCTTCTTCTTCTTCTTCTTCTTCGTTGTTGTTGTCCTATTTTCATTCCCAGTTCCTTTTCCACCCATTCTTCTTCTTCTTCTTCTTCTTCTTCTTCTTCTTCTTCTTCTTCTTCTTCTTCGTTGTTGTTGTCCTATTTTCATTCCCAGTTCCTTTTCCACCCATTCTTCTTCTTCTTCTCCTTCTTCTTCTTCTTCTTCTTCTTCTTCTTCTTCTTTTCTTCTTCTTCTTCTTCGTTGTTGTTGTCCTATTTTTCATTCCCAGTTCCTTTTCCACCCATTCTTCTTCTTCTTCTTCTTCTTCTTCTTCTTCTTCTTTCGTTGTTGTTGTCCTATTTTCATTCCCAGTTCCTTTTCCACCCATTCTTCTTCTTCTTCTTCTTCTTCTTCTTCTTCTTCTTCTTCTTCTTCTTCTTCGTTGTTGTTGTCCTATTTTCATTCCCAGTTCCTTTTCCACCCATTCTTCTTCTTCTTCTTCTTCTTCTTCTTCTTCTTCTTCTTCTTCTTCTTCTTCTTCTTCTTCTTCTTCTTCTTCTTCGTTGTTGTTGTCCTATTTTCATTCCCAGTTCCTTTTCCACCCATTCTTCTTCTTCTTCTTCTTCTTCTTCTTCTTCTTCTTCGTTGTTGTTGTTCTATTTTCATTCCCAGTTCCTTTTCCACCCATTCTTCTTCTTCTTCTTCTTCTTCTTCTTCTTCTTCTTCTTCTTCGTTGTTGTTGTCCTATTTTCATTCCCAGTTCCTTTTCCACCCATTCTTCTCCTTCTTCTTCTTCTTCTTCTTCTTCTTCTTCTTCTTCTTCTTCTTCTTCTTCTTCTTCTTCTTCGTTGTTGTTGTCCTATTTTCATTCCCAGTTCCTTTTGCACCCATTCTTCTTCTTCTTCTCCTTCTTCTTCTTCTTCTTCTTCTTCTTCCACCACCACCACCTCTTCTTCTTCTTTATCTTCTTCTTCTTCTTTTTGTTCTTCTTCTTTGTGATTTCTTTTTCTTTTTTGCTTTATCTTCATTTCCAGTTTTTCTTCATCTTTTTGCACGTCATTCTTATTATCTTCAAATTCTCATCGGTATTTTGTTATTATAAACATAATCTTCAATATTATAACTCATAACACGATTCTTGGTTTAAGTATAGCAAATATAAGACATAGATACACCCATATAGAGAGACGGGAGTCGCACCGAAAGTAATACTTCCTATTTTATTATATTTGGTCAACCAGGTGAGAAGCGGTCATTGCAGGTATGATACGAAAGAGAAGTGCCCACAATATTTGCCTTGTGGCGAGTTGCTGTGTTGTAATGTGGCAAAACAGCACCTGACACGAAAGTACGTACGAAACAGAGGTGTTCCAATGAAATTGGACCCATTGAAACTTGTTGAATGTTTACAAAGACCAAAACAGTGGATATGTCATGACAAACAAGGGTTATAGTTAAATCGTTTCAACAGTAACAACAGCGATTAGAGAGACAAACGACTTTTATTATCATACAGGCACTAGTTCATTGATGGTGAATATGAATTGCCAAGATTGGTGGCTATGTGAATAGTGTTTTGCAACTTAAAGATTGCTGTAACCAAACTGTGTTATTGTGCTCCATGTATTTGCTATAGTTTCAGCGGAAATAAGCAGGGGGAATTACTTTCGGAGCATCTCGGGTCCAGCGAGAAACAGTACCTTGTAGCTGAAAACATGCACTATCCAACAGTGTTATTGTGCTCCCTGTATCTGTTGTAGCTTCAGTGGAAGTATGCAGGAAGCATTACTTTTGGAGCATCCCTAGCCCAATGAGAAATAATACCTTGTTGCTGATAACTTGCTATATTCATCTGTATTATTTTGCGCTCGGTATCTGTTGCAGTTTCAGTGGATATAAGCAGGAGGCATTACTTTCGGAGTATCTCGTGTCCAATGAGAAATAGTACCTTGTAGCTGAAGACTTGCTTCACAAATACAATGCATTTCTTGTCTTATTCAATTGTAATGTAATTTAATTGCAATTGCTATTTGCGATCTTCAGGGTTTGTCTGACGATCGCAAATAGCGTGAAACCCAGGGTCACAAACTCACATCAATCCAATTAAATATGTTAGCTCTATCACTGATATATATATATATATATATATATATATATATATATATATATATATATATATTACGATAAACGTGCAATCAATTTACAAATACATGAATTATTCACACAAAAACTAATGCAAAGGTTAATGATTTAAATGGCGAGACATCCATCATCGCAAACAATTCAAATTCGTTCATCACCATATATGAACGCACAACCTTTAAAAAATTTAAAATCAAACTCAGCGTTGCTTTAGCGCGCTCCAAAAACAGTAACTCATTTTCAATAGCATTTTCGGATACAACAATACATATATTTTCGTTGTCCTCTTATTACTAAGAGAAAAAACAAGAACAACATCTATTCTATACCTGAAGATGTCTGTAGGAACGGATGAAAGCTTGTAGTAAAAATAAGAACTAATACGGCAGAAATTTATATAAACAAGGATCATTTCATTCATAACGGATACGGAGGTTTTTGTATATTATTTGAATTGTTTGCGATGATGGATGTCTCGCCATTTAAATCATTAACCTTTGCATTAGTTTTTGTGTGAATAATTCATGTATATATATATATATATATATACACGCACACATTTTACACACACACACACACACACACACACACACACACACACACACACATATATATATATATATATATATATATATATATATATATACTCGACTCTGCCGTCGAACTCGACGTATTGAGGGTCAACAACAGCACATGAGATTTGAAGTGGTGAAGGTTTCGTGCAGGACCATCCACACTTTTTGAAGGACCACAAGTTCCCCAAACGACTCTCCGCAGGTTTTGAATTCAAAGTTGTCCTCTCCTAGACCAGTTGCCATCCAAGGCTATAGAAGCCAGTCTGTCCTGCTATTTACCCATAGCTGGAGGGAAAAGAAGAAGATTCATACCTTTCCCAAGGGTATTAGCACGTAAGTGAATGTAATGGATTCGATTAGAATTCGAACTCGGCTCTCCGATTCCTCAATCCAAGCCATTACTCCACCGTGCCTCCTCTCTCTCTCTCTCTCTCTCTCTCTCTCTCTATATATATATATATATATATATATATATATATATATATATATATATATTGTGGATATAAGCCAAATAACTAGATATTAGCAACTGCATATACGCGCATTAGCGTGCATACAAAGATAAGCGAATAGATATTTACTTAATTTAATATAAACTGCAAGCAAAAGAGTACCAATGTTTTCAGACAAATCTAAGAAGTATATATCAATAAATATACATATATCTACGTTCGTAGTGCAACTTAAACCACGAAACATTAAGTTGCACTACGAACGTAGGTACATGTATATTAATTAATATTATATATATATATATATATATATATATATATATATATATATATAATGAGTGGCAATCTTTTTTTTATACATATTTTTTTGTAGTTTTTAATTGTTTCACCCCAAACCAAGGTGATAATGACACTAGAACTCAGCGGTTTACAGGGTCACTGAGAATGGGAAGAACAGAGGAAAGGACAAATAAAAGGGACAGGGTTGAAGAAGACAGAAAATGGCGCTTGATATCACAGGGAATCAAGAAATTGGGTGAGAGTTCCACGGGCAGGAAGTGCGAGAAAAAAACTATTAGTGTAGAAATAACGGTTGCATCTAGCTAGTTCAACAGTAAGATGGTGAGACCTAATTGCCAATCTAGTAGCACGCTTAAATTCATGTAGTTGGGGCTTGAGGGAGAAAAAGCTCCCATCGGGGTAGTTGCGGTTTTAATATTTGTAGAAAAGACAGAGGGAAGTCGCATCGGTGACAAAATGTCTGAAATCGAAACGCCAGGTCAGGACCGATTACATTACGAACACTCTTGCCTTCAACATTTCCTTTCAGTGTTAAATTTTCCAAACCTTCTTTCCTCATTATGTGTCGTAGAATTTTCAATTCTCTCTCTCTCTCTCTCTCTCTCTCTCTGATTATAAGTATAAATGGACTTTTTCTTCCATTTCATCTCAAACTTCGTCACTGTTCACATGTTCAGTTCATGGTATTCTTAGCATCCTTCTGTAGCTCAAGTTTCTTATGCCTGTACGTACCAACATTCGGTATCATGGTTTTTCATCGCGTTGGACCAAAACTTTATTTGGTTTAAATAAAAACAGAAGCAAAATTCTTCATATTCGAATTTAATTTTAATTTAATTCAACACTTATATTTGTTTCGTTATCTTTTCCATCTTTCGTGTAATTCCAGAATTCTATCATTCAAGAACCTTTTATTTTTCTGAGCAAAGAACTGCTTTAGGGGCTTTACTCCACTTTGATCATAGTCTCTGTGCAGTCTCTAATAGGTAATTGAATTTTTTTCATGAAGAAATTCTGTCACATTCAGAATAAATGATAACCAATGAGTATATAGACTATTTCATTTAACGCTGAATTTTATATTATTAGGATCCACTTGGATTATATACCAACGTATGTATTACCTGTACTATATATATATATATATATATATATATATATATATATATATATATATATATAAAAAACTCAAGTGAGACTTGTAAAACCCCTCTGTATTATCAGAGCATTAAGAAAATCTTTTCAAAATAATTTTAGATATTTACTTATAGTGATAAAGCTTTTGATGACAAGTTCGAGTCAACAAAAACGGTCGACTGGTTGTCTACACAGAACGAGTAATTAATTACTCACCACTTGTGCCTGAAAGAAAGAAAGAAAGAGAGATAGATAGATAGAGAGACAGATAGAGACAGAGAGAGTGAGAGAGAGAGAGATCAGAGAAAATATTTAGAGGCTACCGGCACCCAATTTAGAAAAAGATTATGCTAATTTTATTAGTTTTTAACATCGTTGTTCATATCAAGCGCTGGGTAAAATGGCGTGGAATAACTAGCGTTCTTTTGTGAAGAAGTTCAATGATAAAACGAACAATCAAATAAAAACTGAAAACAAAGAATAACAACCAAAGGTCGCTTACAAGATAAATAAGAAAATCATTCCATGAAGCAGTTGATTAGTGTAAAGACTTTGATCTTAACTGGGTGTTCCACTAAAATTATCCCTGTTCTCTACTAAGCTAAGCTTCGTAACTAGCAAAGAAAACCTAAGAAAGTAAAGTTGATGTGGTCAGGATACAATAAACTATATACGGCAATAAGGTCTTTGATCGGGTGGTTTTGAGGAACGTGGATCACCTCCCAATTGCTGGCTGTTCCCAGGTCCACACTGTCCCAGGGTGGTACCACCTGTCAGAGTCCCAGCTATGGCCAAATAGTGATCCCCCAAAATGGGGTCAAAACACTATAAAAGTATAAAAATACATTTTTACAGTAAAAGATTCCAGCAATAAATTTTAATAGTAAAAAACAAATGAAAATTTATAGCAATAAATTTTAATAGTAAAAAACTAATGAAAATTTCTAGCAATAAATTTTAATAGTAAAATATAAATGAAAAATTCCAGCAGTAAATTTATTAGTTAAAAAAAAACAAACAAAACAAAAACCTCAAAGCTCTCAAGGAAATTAAAATTCGGCATTAAATGACCCATAAGTCGTTGATATGCCGTTAAATAAATCCAACCAGACCAAACCAGGATACAATAGGCAGAGGTTTTAAAAAATGATAACCCTAATCATCTTTGCAACGGAATTGGTCCAGACTTCATGTCAAACGAATAACCGTCACGAAACTGAGGCAGTTAGGATATGAAATTTTAGAACCTTACCCTCGTTCAGTTCTTCTATCACTGACTGCGATATTCTTCCCAAATATGCCATTAAATATGGAATTTGGGCTTCAAATCAATACTTGTGCAAGAAGGTGCTGAAAAGCTATCGGTCTGATCAAAGCACTTGATCATTTGTTCTGATCTGGGGAAGCAAATTGGGACGATTGAGCAAATTGCCAGTTACAATATCAAAGTTTCGTCGGACAAACTAGATTACTTTGACATTTACATATTCTGATTGATATGACCGACATTATTTATGTGCCGTGTCTCGTCAAGGTGATCTTGCCTCTCCACATCTTTCTATCTCTTTTAACTCTAAGTACCTTTTGATTCTTTACGATCTTTCCTTGTCTCTACTCTGTTATTCATTCACACAAACTCATTAGGTAAGTTGTTCGCTTTTCCCTTCTACCCCCACCTTTCGTCTTGTGAGCATTAAGTTCTCCCAGCCTTCCAAAAATTTCAACTTTCTGCTATACTGGAACACACCTATTCTATAGTTAATAGACTCTCCCACCTATAATAAGTAGGAGTAGTAGTAGCAGTCGGCAGTGAGTGGGTCAGTCAGTCGATGTCGGACGACCGTTAGTCGGATATTAAAGTATCAGCCACCACAACTAGATTGCTGCGTCATTACCTATTATATCAAGTTCCTAACATTTTGTACGTCGAACCTATTTTAGGACCGACTTAGTACAAATACAAGCCTCCACTGTGAAAACCACTCCATAACAACTTGGCGACGAGGGATTCGAACTCATACGAAGGAAGAAAAACCTTTCGTACTCTACAACACTTTCTCTTTCTAATTTTAAGTATGAGTGTCTTTTTGAGTTCCAAATTTCCTTTAGAGTTTCCTCATTGTTCAAATGTACCTTATGTGGTTTTCTCGATTGATGTGGTAATGGAAGTTGAACGAGTGTAAAGATTATGAGCCGTAACATAGGATGGCCGGAGAATGCACCGGTCGTAATAATGCGTTAAAAACGTGATGCCAAACATTCATGGAATTTATTTGTAATATTTCATATCCTTTCACGTGACATTTCAAGAAACATGCACCGGAAGTTTATGTCTGTACTCTAATTATGAAAAGTTCATGCTTTGCTGAATACCACTCTTACTTTACATCGTCTCCGTTGGTCTGTCTCTGGTGAGCCCAATTCTGAACTGACCCTGTATCCCCATGTTGTGTTTCAGTATCTGCAGAAATATTCGGGAAGAATTGTCAAAGATCAGGCTTGATTTCACTCTGTCCTGATGATGCTTGTGAAAGACTAAAGTCACCGGTGTCGCCAGTAACTTTAATTAATTAAACAAGACTCTATTAACAAGTGTTAAAATAACAACATTTATTTATGGTCCTCTGACTGATTAATATCATGAATACACAAACTGATGTAATGGAATAACCAGTCACCCCCATGAATGATTACACTATAGGTATTAAGTACCTATAAAGTCTACTGTCTAGGAGAGATAGAGGGAGTGAAGAGAGATCGAGCATTAAATTTTTACGACACGTGGCGTGTTTTGTACGTCTCCCTAGAGAGAATGTGGTATTATGGTGTATGGAGGATTGATTGGTGACGGACGAGTTCTTGAGGTGAATGTGGAAATTGTAATGTATGAATGGGCCTTGAATCAGATTAGCTAGGTATAGGATAGTTAGTTAAGACCAGCCTCAACCCCTCCTCTTTTTCGGCCTTGTGCCATAATTGTAATTTTTTACAATAAATATCGTGAAGAGAGAGCGAAACGACGCAAGCATGTCCGACCTTCCAACTAGTGGCACTCTCTACTAGATTTGACCTGTGTGTATAACTGTACCGTATTTCATATTGTACTTTTTGTGTACAATAAACCTTTCTTCTAGTGTCCACCTGGTGTTATGCGTTTATTCCCTTAGCACAGAATGTAACACAAACAAAAGGGATTTAAAGAAATTTCCCTGTATAAGGAATTCTTAAGCTGAGAGGAAGAGGTTAATTGGTGGTTGTAGTTATAGCTAAACAGCCCAGAGTTGTTCAACTATTTAAATAAAGTCAGTTGATCGAGAGAGTTCAAAAAGGGGCGCAGAGAACAGATCTTAAGCTGATTGGCGCACCACGATCATCCGGTCGGAGAGAGTGTTGGTCTATCAAGCTAATAACGTTTCATCGTCGCTAAACAGACCCTAAATAGTTTCTAGTTATGATAAACGGTAGCATTCACAATGAAACTCCTTCTTTTGAATGTCTATTAATATTCTTCTCTTTGGGGGGAAAAAACAGTGTAAATTTCTTCTTTGGTATTGGTAAATATTACCTTGATGGAATAGTTGCAATGGCCACTTTTGCCCAGTGTTAGGGAAATCTTAGAAATCTCAGCTCTTTATTGTATAGACAATCGTTTATATGTCATGTACAGGCCTTGGAAGAGATTCCGTTATCAGGGAAAAGAATCAATTTTACAGACAGCGTTTAAACACAGATCTTTTCTATTCTTGCTCTTCATCCTAAAAAAAATATCAGTCAATGAAAAATATACCGTAATCCTGCGTGTATAATGCGCAGGATTTTTCATCCAAAAATCGTGTTCAAAAGTCTACTGCGTCTTGTACTTTAGTTTAGAACACATTTTTTTCAAGACTCGGAACGGATCAAAATGAATTTATTTGTTTACCGAAGTCATATCTATCTATCTATCTATCTATCTATCTATCTATCTATCTATCTATCTATCTATCTATGTCAGTCTGTTCATATCTATCTATCTATCTATCTATCTATCTATCTATCTATCTATCTATGTCAGTCTGTTCATATCTATCTATCTATCTATCTATCTATCTATCTATCTATCTATCTATCTATCTATCTGTTAGTGTACTCCATTGAAGTGCCTCGTATGATTAGCAGTTAAAACGATACATTCGTCATTGCAATTGGTTCCCCAAAACGAAAATTACTTATGACTCAGTCCAATCTATCTATCTATCTATCTATCTATCTATCTATCTATCTATCTATCTGCTAGTGTACTCCAATGAACTGCCTCGTATGATTAGTAGTTAAAACGATGCATTCATTGAAATTGTTTCCACAAAACGGAAATTACTTATGACTCAGCTTAATCTATCTATCTATCTATCTATCTATCTATCTATCTATATCTATCTATCTATCTGTCTGTCTGTCTGTTAGTGTATTCCATTAAACTGCTACGTATGATTGGTAGTTAAAGCGATACATTCGTCATTGCAATTGGTTCCCCCCAAACGGAAATTACTTATGACTCGGCTTAATCTATCTATCTATCTATCTATCTATCTATCTATCTATCTATCTATCTATCTATCTATCTATCTAATGGCAATACGCCATTAGACAGACAGATATCAACAAAGGGAAATAGATATTTCATAACGTTTATCAGTTCCCTATTGTTCCGTAACTTTTCCAGATTTCGTTAAGTATAGACACTAATATGAGTTTAAAAATCATTCAAAGGTAAAAAAATATTTAATTTACGATAAAAAAAATTAAAATTATGCATAATAAAAAATAAAATAAAAAAAATCACAAACAATTTTTTTTTTATTGAAAGACAATTAATGACTGTTTCCCAGTAAACACCTTTAGCAAATTTTGCAAACAACCAATTACCGACTTTGATGTTTTCGTAATAGTTACGAATCGGAAAAGTAAAAAAGTCCCGATATTTCCTCATTCTTTTTTTTCTCTTCTTTTCTCATAAGCTTTGGCCATTTTCTCCATTCTAAAATCAGGTGCGTTTTATACATAAAAAATAAGCTTTTTTTTTTTTAACTTGGAATTCTTTCTGCTTTTTTTTAAAAACTACGTCATATACTCCCTAACGATCTATACACAAAGCATTACGGTATTTATTGTCTCGCATTTTATTTTTGTCTCGCATTCTTATCATACATTACTAACATAATGGTGCAATGGTTAGCAAACTTATCTCAGTTCAGTAGTGAGTTCGATCCTCGCTGGGTATTCCATGCTTTAGGCCTTGTGCCACATCTAAGCTACGCTTAGAAAATCATTACATGTATTTACTAAAGACCGCCTCGACCTGATGTAATTGTTAGCAAGTTTGTCTCTCCTGATTAATTAAGACTGATTTGTGAGTTCTCCATACATTCAGTCATGTGCCACATTTAGGCTACGCTCAGTAAATAATTACATGTATTTGTTGAAACTGAAAGGAACCCAGATATTTTTTTAAAATTTATAATGTTACAGTAAGCAACTGGCACGTTTGAATAACGCATTGAAACTTAAAATTTCTTTCTTTTTTTTTTGGTGGGGGTGGTCATGAATTTGATGGGTGATTTTTTTCTGCAGGATAACTCTTGTAGTTGGCGTATGCCAACTTTGCAAATAATAAACGAAAATAGAACATTCTTTCAAATGCTTGTTGTGTGTGTATGTGTGTGTGTGTGTGTGTGTGTGTGTGTGTGTGTGTGCCTGCGTGCGTGCGTATACCACGTGAGCAAATTATCATTGTTATTATTGATTCCACGTAGGGGTCTCTGGTGCCGATTTTCTTATAATGTAGTTTTTTTTCTCAGGATGATAAGTTGTTTGTCAGTTCAGTTGGTCTGCGACTTCGCCTTCCGCTTCTTCAGTTGGTCTGCAATCAACCCCAGAAATAAATAATTCAAAAGTCTTACTTAATAATGCCCCTGCTCCAAAGCACAAGAGTGATGATGCTGGCAATTTAGTTCTGCCAGAGAGAAGCCATAAACGGCTTTTTGAAGCAAAAAGATGAAAGTTTTTAACTTAACGGAGGCTTAACTTAATAAGAAAAATATTTCTGTCCGAATTGTTACATAACTTTTATTATAGCATATTGTTATAATGGTTTTATTTTATTATAAGTTATTGCGATTAATCTATCGTGTCTAATGTGATTTACGATAAAACCGAATTATCTATCATCACATAACTTTTATTAGAGTATATTGCTATAACTGTTCTAATTGATAATTAGTTATTGTTGCTAATATCTCATTATTCCAAATGAGTTCTACAGTAAAAACGAATTTTCTGACTGGGACATAACTTTTATTACAGTATATTTTTATAATTGTTCTAATTTATTATTAGTTATTGTTGCTAATCTCTTATTGTGCCGAATAAAACTTACAGTAAGAACGAAGCTTCTATCGTTATATGACTTTTATTATAGTATATTGTTATAATTGATTATTAGTTATTATTCCTAATCTCTTCTTGTTGTGATGTCCTCCCTCTTAAGCGTCTATGTTAGACTCATCCGCCTACTATAAATTTAGTAGGAGGGAAGGTACAATGAACTGTGAATAGATTGAGCGCTAGTTCATTTGATACACTCTCACTAGTCGTGTAATACACTTCTAGTGTACTTACTGCTTAATATGCACACCTGACCTTTGTTATTACTTAACCATTTACTTGGTCACGATATTTCTTTTAGTTAATTTATAAATTAAACAAAAGTATGTACATACCGGGAGTAACAGCAAAATTGTCCAAATCGTGTAACAGCAAAATTGTTCAATTGTTAGATTAAGCTCTGAACCGGCGTATCTTAGAAATGATTAAAGACATCTTACTGGAAATCTCCGAGGTTTTTATAGCAATATTGGACTCTAAGCAATAAGAGTGTATAATTACTCTCTAAACTTAACAGAAGAATCGTGATGAAATCGATCATAAACGAAAATGACATGTTCATCATTAATTAATCATAGCTAAGGATCGGAATATATATATATATATATATATATATATATATTGTTCAAGGAACATTTTACAACTTATTCAAGATGATCTTCGTCCTCTCTAACCGTCTAACTTTCTGTCCTGGAGTAACAAGATGCCTCACAAATTTCATGTACGATTTCATTTCCAAGTTTTTTTCACTGCTCTTTGGACTGTCATAGCTGAAACTCCTCTTTAACGTGCCAGATGTCTTACAGATTGAGTTGGATCTTTCCTAATTGATCTGTTTAGCTCAAAGTTGAAATGGTGATCCCTCTTCCTGTTGTGACCTCCTGATCCAGTTTCCCTCTCTACTGTTCCCTCTTTTTTAAACTTATTCACCGTTCTCTGGATAGTTCTTGAATGGATTTTGAAGGTGGAAGCCAAATTAATTGATGGTACCATTACTAAAGGCCTGAATGATCTTTTTCCTCTGACCATTGCTCAATTAGGAAGACATAGTGGATCTGACACAAAATGATTTTAACCTGTTCTCTTTCTAGCTGAATAACTCAAAGGATTTTTCAGTGATTCTTACGACAAATGGTGTCAATGTGGCTAAACGTCTTATCTAAAAAGCTGGAAGAAAGAAAATCAATTAGTTTAGTGACTTTTTTTAGATATTAAACATTTTGTAGGATCAACAATTATGCTGTAAAACAATTTGAACAATTTTTCTGTTAAACTCGGTATGCGAAAATTTCTGTGTCACACTTTTTCAATTAAATGGGCATAATTCTCTAACTTTTAATTTTTTCATCTTTTATCTATCTATATAATAAATGTGAAAATGTCTGTGTGGTACTCATACTAATTAAAGGGACACAACTCTCTAACTTTTAAATATCTCATCTATATAATAAATGCGAAAATGTTTGTCTGCTACACTTTTCAATTAAAGAGACACAACTATCTAACTTTTAAATATCTCATCTTCTTCTATATAATAAATGCCAATGTCAGTGTGTCACACGTTTTCAATTAAAGGAAAACAACTCTCAATAGCTCATGTTGTAGAAATTTTGGATACCCAAGTTTTCATTACTGCAATTGTTTTCGGCAATTTTTTACGTGATTTTTGCGACGAATTTTTTGTACGATTACAAATTTCATAACTTTGAAATAAATTTGGGAATAATTGAAATTAATTGCGAAATCTAGCAAAAGTCAACCATGAAATAAAAACAATTGTTTGTACGAAAAGTAGGGGCCTACGCACCTCGTTTTTTTTTTTTTTTAAATTGAGTGACGGCAAAAGATTAACGTTGAACTTTTAAAAGATAAGCTTAAATATTGATGCAATACTTAAACGCAGTGATCAATTTTAAGTTCTTCTGTAGTTTATCGTTGCCTATCTCATACGGCAACAGTAGGCCTCGCAAAAAGAAATCTCCACCAACAGAAGACCAGATCGCAATCAAAAGAGCCAAGGCTGCAGTGAGGAAAAGAAAATCCCGTGCAAATGAAAACCCAGATCAAACTGCATCCAGGGGAGCTTCAAATGCTGGGAATATGTAAAGACTTAGGGACTCTGAAACTCCTGAAGAAGCCGAAGGCCTAATCAACAGCCCTGAGCAGGAGTTAGCTTAAATGCCGCCCGATAAGGGGGGGGGGCTTTTAAGCTAGAATAAAATATAGCA
The DNA here is from genome assembly GCA_903632075.3 of Acanthosepion pharaonis. Lineage (NCBI taxonomy): Eukaryota > Metazoa > Mollusca > Cephalopoda > Sepiida > Sepiidae > Acanthosepion > Acanthosepion pharaonis. Next base: position 1,260,883 of record CAHIKZ030002101.1, on the reverse strand, counting down.
TGGCTAGGATTCGGTATTTTACGAGGTTTCTGGTATCTCCTAGATCGGTATTAGAACATCCACACTGGCGTAATCGCTCGGAATGAGAACTCTGGGAGCTGAGTTCGAATTCCAGTCGAGTTTGTTCCATTCACTTACTTTCAATACCTTTAGGAAAGATATGAATCCATTTTCTCTCCCTCTAGCTATGGGTTGAATAGCAGAACAAAACTAGTAAAAGTGCTCAATAACAGAGATAGAGTGTGTGGAAAATACAAAAGATGACGCTGAGACAAGCACCAAGTCGCGACAGTCTGTTTTCTGCTTGAACTTAAACAGTCTGTAGATTGCGTTCAAGCATGAAACAAATTGTCGCCTCCCAGTTCGTCATCTGATATATAACATTACTTCATATGGATAGATCTATTTCAACCGACGTAAACTTCGTCAGTCTTAACCTCTTCCTTTTAAGGCGAATAACTTCCACCCTTCCCTGGCCACCGTCTCGTGCATTTCGTCTGAAACATTGAAATGGATAAATTCTGTATTAATTTTTCCACGGCTGTCACAGTTAAATTTCTAATTCCGACACGAACTCAGTCTATACACCGGGGTTGAATAAGACTGACGAAGTTTTCGTCGGTTGAAATAGATCTATCTCCCATATGAAGTAATTTTGATTTTGTTGTGTGATACTATCTAATATATATATATATATATATATATATATATATATATATATATATATTATTATTAAAAGACATTTTATATTTAATTCTTTTTATAGATACAAGTATTTAAGTAAATGCCTGTTTATAATAAACAATATTAAATAACATTTACCGGCCTGAACTGGGTTTATTATAAACAGAGTATTTACTTAAATACTTGTATCTATCTAAAAAAGAACGTTAAACATAAAAATGTCTTTAATAAAATAAATTGTCGGACTTTGTCCATTTCTTAAGATATATATATATATATATATATATATATATATATATATATATATATATATTAATCATTTAGACGTTTTACCTTTTATTTTCTGCTTAGTTTAAAAACTTTTTACTGCGTGCACGTGGCGAGGCTATATTTTTATGGCCACGAAACTTGAATAGATATGGGGACCCCTTCATAATCAACAATAATAAATCCAAGGATCTAACTACCAAAATGTTTGCTATTGATATATTGTGGCGGGCTCAACGTGCCCATACAGTTGGGGGTTGGGGCGCTCAGGGACCCCAAGAAAATTTTGAAATTTGATCAATTATAGAGGAATTTTGAAACCATATGATTATGGGTATTACAGCATATTCCAAAGCCAACATCAGCTACTTTAACCCATTGGCTTATGATTCTATCATTAAAATCGCCGTATTTTAATAACAGATACTTAAGCATCAATAGTTTCATAGGAGATCTGCCACAGGCCACGTGTCTGATTTTGATGAGTATCGTTAAAATTGTGTTTATTCTTTGACTGACATACACCTTTTCTTTTGCCCTTTCTTTGTCTTTCTTCAGAATATATACACACGTGTGCAATTATTCTTGAATAGTCTGTAAAAGATTATTTGATTTCGAATTATATCCTTCCATTCCTCATCTTACACTCTGGGGCAGCTTTCATTATTATTAACTCCCTCTTCACTCTCTACGGATGAAGGAGCAAAATTCATGCTAAAGCGAGCGCTGTTCATCTCAAGATAAATATATAGTTTAATATTACATAAGAATAACTGTGTATTCGAAAAGATTGAATCTGCACTGTATGTGTGTGTATGTGTGTGCATGAAACATTTTGTTCGTATATATATATATATATAATGTGTGTGTGTATGGCGTATGTAAGACAGCGTAGCACGTATTTTGCAAGTGTTAAGGAAAGGGTCAAAAGTGAGATTTGTGTCACGTGATATTTCCACATGTCAGTGTCCCGGATGCAGGGACGAGGTGTAGGATACGGTGTAGCCGGAGAATGCACTGTGTTCCGTGGGCAGATGCACCTTTTCTTCCGACCCCGGCCCAGCTATCTCGCTGTCCGCTTGGCCAGTGGGTCGGTTCCCGTGCGTGCAGACCAGGCGGCATCCACAGCGAATGTGTGCGATCGGTATGAAAGACCGACAAAGCAGCCAACCAAAAAGGCGGGTTGGAAATAGATCAGAATGGGAAAGGCTGGGGATGGTGAGGGAACGGTTGGAGGAATAAGAGGCAGAAGCAGGGGCGGGGGAGGAGGAGGAGGAGGAGCGTTAATAAAGAAGACGAGAAAGAAAGAAGATAAGAAATGGCGAAAACGAAAGAGAAATGTAGAAAGAGTATACTAAAACTTAAAGGAAAATGGGGAAGAATATGAGAAGTGGAGAAATAAAGGTAAAAATAAAAGAAAGAAGGAAATGAAGAAGGTACATTGAGAGTGGAAGGAAGGAATAAGGAAAGGTAGAATAATAGTTTGATGAGATGAGGTAAGAAAGAATGAGAGAAAGTAAGTAAGAAGAAGGAAAAAAATAAAGAATAAGAAAGGACGAAAGACAAATAAGAGAATTAGAGAAGAAAGAAAGAAAGAAAGAAAGAAAGAAAGAAAGAAAGAAAGAAAGAAAGAAAAAATGATAAGAGAGAGTAAACAAATGCTTATGGAAAGAAAAGAAAGAAAGAAAAAAGAAAGAAAGAAAGAAAAGAAAAGAATAAAAATAAAAAAGAATAAGAAAGGACAGAAAGACAAATAAGAGAATTAGAGAGAAAGAAAAAAAAAGAAAAAAAAAAAAAGAAAGAAAGAAAAATGATAAGAGAGAGTAAACAAAATGCTTATGGAAAGAAAGAAAAGAAAAGAAAGAAAAAAGAAAGAAAGAAAAAGAATAAAAAAGTAAAGAATAAAAAAGTAAAAAATAAAAAGAAGGACGAAAGACAAATAGAGAATTAGGAGAAAGAAAGAAAGAAAGAAAGAAAGAAAGAAAATAAAAATAAAAAAAGAAAGAAAGAAAGAAAATAAAAAATAAAGAATAAGAAAGGACGAAAGACAAATAAGAGAATTAGAAGAGAAAGAAAAGAAAAAAAAAAAAGAAAAAAAGAACAAAAGTAGAATAAAAATAAAAAGTATAAGAAAATAAGAGGAGAAAGAAAGAATATTACAGTTGTTATAAATAAGAGTAAAGAATAAGAAGGTGAAGGTAAATAAAAGAATAAGCAGTAGTAAAATGATTTTAGAAAAGAAATAAGTAAATAAAAAGAAAAGAATAAAAGAAATAGTGAAGAAAGAAAGAAAGAAAGAAAGAAAGAAAGAAAGAAAGAATAAAAAGTAAAGAATAAGAAAGGACGAAAGACAAATAAGAGAATTAGAGGAGAAAGAAAGAAAGAAAGAAAGAAAGAAAGAAAGAATAAAAAATAAAGAATAAGAAAGGACGAAAGACAAATAAGAGAATTAGAGAAGAAAGAAAGAAAGAAAGAAAGAGGTAGGTAGGTAGAATAAAAAAATAAAGAATAAGAAAGGACGAAAGACAAATAAGAGAATTAGAAGAGAAAGAAAGAAAGAAAAAAGAAAGAAACGAGAACGGTAGAATAAAAATAAAGTATAAGAAAATAAGAGGAGAAAGAAAGAATATTACAGTTGTTATAAATAAGAGTAAAGAATAAGAAGGTGAAGGTAAATAAAAGAATAAGCAGTAGTAAAATGATTTTAGAAAAGAAATAAGTAAATAAAAAGAAAAGAATAAAAGAAATAGTGAAGAAAGAAAGAAAGAAAGAAAGAAAGAAAGAAAGAAAGAAAGAAAGAAAGAAGATAATAAGGCTAAACTGAAGACATGCAAATGGACTAGCAATAAAGGGTAGTGGTCAGGTAAACGCGAATCGACTGGACGAGCAAAGCGACAGGAAGTATGACGCGAAGTGGGCGATGCCGGGACAGAGGTGAAATAGAATGGGAAATTACATTGAATGAAGAGGAAGGCAGTGGAATGAAGTTGGGTAGACTGACCGCAGAGATGTACTTGAAGAGAGTGAAAGCAGGTTTGGAAGGAAAACGTCGAAGCTTTTGGAAAGTGTGGCAGAACTATTTGGAAGTAATGAAGCGATATTTATGATGTGGACCCACAATAATGAAAAAAAGAGAAAGAAGGAAGGAAGGAAGGATAAAGTGGAAGAAAGCAATAAAGACATATAGAGAAAGAGATAGGAATGAAAAAGGGCAAAAGAATGGATAGGCAGAAATACTACTACTACTACTACTACTACTAATAATAATAATAATAATAATAATAATAATAATAATAATAATAATAATCACCGAGACATCGTGATCAAAGACCACAAAAACAGAATGTACATTCTTATTGACATGGTAGTCCCTGCAATTGTAATGTATCGTTGAAGATCTTCCAAAAATTATCAAAATACAAGGACCTTGAATTAGAAATTTAAAAAATATAGCACATGAGAACTTCAATAATTTCATTTGTAGTTGGAGCCCTTGGAGTGATTGGAAAAGATACCAACATACTCGTCGAAGGGATTCTTGGTAGCCCATGACTTAAAGAAATGCAAAAAATTGTAGTCACAAGTACAGTCCACACCTTTTATCGATGTGATATATGCGTGATCTTCGGTTTTCTTAGTTTTTTGTTTGTTTGCTTTTTTCTCCTCAAAAATGTTCAATGGAAAATGTCATGATGCCATTTCTGATCTTAGGTCTCTGGTTGGGATCCAGAAAGAAATGAGTATACACCAGAAATCAAATATAATAATAATAATAATAATAATAATAATAATAATAATAATAAAAGAATACAACAACACATTGAAAAAATCTCTGAAAATCCCCCGTTGAGAGAAATATAAAAAATTGTCTTGATAAGTACAGGCCTCACACTAAGAACTTTGTCCATGTAACGCAAATGATGTGATGGAAGTTGGAAAAACAAATCATGAAATGTGGCCATAAAAACACCTGCTTTAGGTCTTCTCACAGACTTGGTAGGTAGGGTGATCATAGCAGAAATTGCAATAATAATAATAATAGTAAATAAATAAATAAATAACGTTTACCTTGGTGTTAAATAGGAAAATTTCTTTTTATGCGTTTCTGTATCGTACCCCAACTTATGTACCTCGGTAGGTGATAAATTAAATCTTGTATTCTGGCTTCGATTTCCTCTTTTGTCAAATCAGGAATTTCAATTCATGTTGTATGATGCCAATTCATTTAAAGAAAATATAAGGTGTGTGTCATTTCCAGGCTAAGATTCGAAATCTTGAGACATAATCTTTAAGAAATGTGAAAATAAAATAAAGCATTCAAAAATGAAGAAAAAACTGAAGAACAACGAATGTCGGGAAGAAGAAGAAGAAGAAGAAAATTTTTATTAGGCAATGTTCCATTTTGTTTTGTTCCTTTGTGGAATGAGGTGGGGACGAATTAATTTACTTGATTTAATTTGTGCCCAGTCCGTATCCCACTTGCTCATTCAATCGTTTCTCCTTTATCAGTTGTGGCGATTAATTGCCATTCTCTTTTTTCATTCATTCTTTATTTCCTTTTTTTATTTTCTTTCTTTACTCATTGTTTTTATTCTTTTCTTTTTCTTCGCTTCCTTTTTCTTTTGTAAAACCAAATTTTTATTACTCTTATTCTCATAATTCAATTTTACTTTCTTTTCTTAGTCTTTACTTTTGTTACTTCACGGCCATTGTCACCAGTCTTAGTCTTTACTTTTGTTACTTCACGGCCATTCTTAGTCTTTACTTTTGTTACTTCACGGCCATTGTCGCCATTCTTAGTCTTTACTTTTGTTACTTCACGGCCATTCTTAGTCTTTTACTTTTACGGCCATTGTCGCCATTCTTAGTCTTTACTTTTGTTACTTCACGGCCATTCTTAGTCTTTACTTTTGTTATTCTTTGTCGTCTTTTAGTCTTTTGTTACTTCACGGCCATTCTTAGTCTTTACTTTTGTTACTCACGGCCATTGTCGCCATTCTTAGTCTTTACTTTGTTACTTCACGGCCATTCTTAGTCTTTACTTTTTGTTATTCACGGCCATTGTCGCCATTCTTAGTCTTTTTGTTACTTCGGCCATTGTCGCCATTCTTAGTCTTTACTTTTGTTACTTCACGTCGCCATTCTTAGTCTTTATTTTGTTACTTCACGGCCATTGTCGCCATTCTTCTTTACTTTTGTTACTTCACGGCCATTCTTAGTCTTTACTTTTTATTCTTAATTGTCTTTCTTAGTTTTTTTTGTTACTTCACGGCCATTCTTAGTCTTTTTACTTTTGTTATTCTTCACGGGCCATTGTCGCCATTCTTAGTCTTTACTTTGTTACTTCACGGCCATTCTTAGTCTTTACTTTTGTTCCTTACCATTGTCGCCATTCTTAGTCTTTACTTTTGTTACTTCACGGCCATTGTCGCCATTCTTAGTCTTTACTTTTGTTACTTCACGGCCATTCTTAGTCTTTACTTTTGTTACTTCACGGCCATTGTCGCCATTCTTAGTCTTTACTTTTGTTACTTCACGGCCATTCTTAGTCTTTACTTTTGTTACTTCACGGCCATTCTTAGTCTTTACTTTTTTGTTACTTCAATTTCTTAGTCTTTACTTTTATTACTTCACGGCCATTCTTAGTCTTTACTTTTGTTACTTCACGGCCATTGTCGCCATTCTTAGTTCTACTTTTGTTACTTGTCGGCCATTCTTAGTCTTTTTACTTTTTGTTACTTCACGGCCATTGTCGCCATTCTTAGTTTTTTGTTACTTTTGTTACTTCACGGCCATTGTCGCCATTCTTAGTCTTTACTTTTGTTACTTCACGGCCATTCTTAGTCTTTACTTTTGTTACTTCACGGCCATTGTCGCCATTCTTAGTCTTTACTTTTGTTACTTCACGGCCATTGTCGCCATTCTTAGTCTTTACTTTTGTTACTTCACGGCCATTCTTAGTCTTTACTTTTGTTACTTCACGGCAATTGTCGCCATTCTTAGTCTTTACTTTTGTTACTTCACGGCCATTCTTAGTCTTTACTTTTGTTACTTCACGCCATTGTCGCCATTCTTAGTCTTTACTTTGTTACTTCACGGCCATTCTTAGTCTTTACTTTTTTGTTACTTCGCGGCCATTTTCTTAGTCTTTTTTTGTTACTTCACGGCCATTGTCGCCATTCTTAGTCTTTACTTTTTGTTACTTCACGGCCATTCTTAGTCTTTACTTTTGTTACTTCACGGCCATTGTCGCCATTCTTAGTCTTTACTTTGTTACTTCGGCCATTGTCGCCATTCTTAGTCTTTACTTTGTTACTTCACGGCCATTCTTAGTTTCTTTTGTCTTTTGTCGCCATTCTTTTTTGTTACTTCACGTTCTTAGTCTTTACTTTTTTGTTACTTCACGTCGCCATTCTTAGTCTTTTTTAGTCTTTTTTTGTTATTTCACGGCCATTCTCGCCATTCTTTTTTACTTTTTGTTACTTCGCGGCCATTGTCGCCATTCTTAGTCTTTACTTTTTTACTTCACGGCCATTGTCGCCATTCTTAGTCTTTACTTTTGTTACTTCACGGCCATTTAGTCTTTTGTTTTGTTACTCATTTTGTCGCCATTCTTAGTCTTTTTTGTTACTTTTGTTACTATTGGCCATTGTCGCCATTCTTACTCTTTACTTTTGTTATTCACGGCATTGGTCGCCATTCTTAGTCTTTACTTTTGTTACTTCACGGGCCATTCGCCATTCTTTTTTTTTGTTACTTATATTTTGTCGCCATTTTTTTTTACTTTGTTACTAAGAACTTTGTCGCCATTCTTAGTCTTTACTTTTGTTACTAAGGCCATTCTTAGTCTTTTTTTTGTTACTTTCTTTTACTTTGTTAAGTCGCGGCCATTGTCGCCATTCTTAGTATTTACTTTTGTTATTCACGGCCATTGTTAGTTCTTTAGAAATTTACTTTGTTAAGAAGGCCATTTTGTTACTTCTGTCATTCTTAGTCTTTTGTTACTTTTTGTCGCCATTCTTAGTCTTTTACTTTTTGTTACTTCACGGCCATTGTTTTATTTTAGTCTTTATTTTTGTTACTTCACGGCCATTGACCATTCTTAGTCTTTACTTTTGTTTTTTGTCGCCATTCTTAGTCTTTACTTTTTTACTTCTTCTTAGTCTTTTACTTTGTTACTTCACGGCCATTGTCGCCATTCTTAGTCTTTACTTTTGTTAAGAAAACTTCTTAGTCTTTTACTTTTGTTACTTTTCGCCATTCTAAGTCTTTTTTTCTTCACGGCCATTCTTAGTTTTTTACTTTTGTTAAGAAAAGACTCTTTTGTTCTTTGTTTTTCTTCTTATTTTTTCTTTCATTTCTTTTTTCTTTCTTACCTTCTTTTCTTTTTTTTTTCTTTCTTTCTTTTGACTTTGTTCTTTCTTTCTTTTTCTGCTTTCTTACTTTCATTCTTTTTTACCTTATTCCTTTCTATCTATCAATTTTTCTTTCTTTCTTTTCACCTCATTCTTTCTTTCTTTCAATTTTTTTTTCAATCTTCTTTTCTTTTCTTTTTTTTCTTTTTCTTTACCTTCTTTCCTTTTTTTCTTATTTTTCTTTATTTTTTCTTGCTTTCATTCTTTTTCACCTTCTTTCTTTCTTTCTTTCTTTCTTTCTTTCTTTCCACATTACTTTTTTCTTTTCTTATTAATTTCCTTCTTTTCTTAAATATTTTTATTCTTATTCTCTGAATTCGTTATACTTTTTTTATTCTTTATTTTTTCTTGTAATCCGATCATTCCCTTCTTTCTTTCTTTCTCCCTTTCTTTCTTTCTTTCTTTCTTTCTTCCTTCCTTTCTTTCTTTCTTTCTTTCTTTCTTCACCTTCTTTCTTTATTTTTTCTTTTTCATTTGTCCTATCAAACACTTCCTCCCTTATCTGTCTCTATTTCTATGATGAGGTATTGTAGCTATTTACATTGTTCGCACTATTGTCCTCATCTTTATTGTCATATTCACGACATTTCGACCGTTGTGAGTTCACAGCAGAGAGGAACAAAAAACTTGGTGGATTGACTTACTAAAATGGAGTTAACTGAAATTGAGATATTCAGAAAAGACATGGCATGTGGAACTAGAACAATCTATCCTGATGGACGAAATAAAGGGTTCGGTTCGAAATTCCAACGTATATCGCCTGAAGAAGTCCGGAGCGTACAACGATCGAAACATCGTGAATATGGCAATAAAGATGAGGACAACAGTCCAAACGATGTAAATAGTATAAAGTACTTCGTCCACATCTTTTTGCTCCTCATATCTGCAATGTCTTCTTTATTCTCTTTTACGTACTTTCTTCTTTCTCGCCTTTCTTTTTTTCATTTACATCTTATTTATTAACAATATAAAGATAAACCTAATTTTTCCATCTCCTCGTAGAACCAAATACATAAGCTTGTGCCAACCGCCAATTGCTTCACAATATTTGCGTATAACATCGATTATCATGTCAAATCATTTCTACAGAATTCATTCCTCATTGACTGCACAATCAATGCATTATTGTGCACAGGTTAGTACATTTCAGCACTAATTTTTAAATGGATTTTTTAATCTGACAGTACATCTTCTATATAAATAAATACGAATGTCAGTGTGTCACACTCTTTCAACTTTACACCTAGAGGCCGTAGCCCAACATATCATACCATTTTGGAATCGGGCCGACTCTGTGGACAAATTAACAACCTTCCGAACTGGATCCGGACCCGTAATCCTGAAATTTTGGAGTCCCAAGTTTTCATTACTTTGATTGTTTTCGGCGATGTTTTATGTGATTTTTTGCGACGAATTTTTTTGTTCGATATCAATTTTTGTAACTTGGATATTAATTTGGGATTAATTGAAATTAATTTCGAAATCTAGCGAAAGCCCCCCCCCCCCTGAAATAGAAAAATAAATTATGTACGGAAAGTAAGGACCTACGTATATTAAATTTTGTTTAAATTAAGTGGCGACAGAAGAATTATCATTAAACTTTTAAAAGATAAGCTTAAATATTAATGCAATATTTAAATGCAACGATCAATTTTGAGTTCTTCTGTAGTTTATTGTTGCCTATCGTATACGGCAGCAGTATTCCTTGCAAAAAGAAATCTCCACCAACAGAGGACCAGATTGCAAAACATCGCCGAAAACAATCAAATTAATGAAAATTTGGGATTCCAAAATTTCAGAATTACGGGTCCTGATCCAGTTCGAAAGGTTGTTAATTTGTCCACAGAGTCGGCCTGATTTCAAAATGGTGGGCTACGGCTGACGAAGCTTTAATAAAGGTGAAACGTTATATTTAGAAACGTTTCCTATTTGTTTCCTATCTTATCATTCTGTCAGATTCCCATCTATATTTTATCTATATTTTATATTTGATTTATATTTGATCCCAATTCACACACACACACACACACACAGACACACACACACACACACACACACACACACACATATATATATATATATATATATATATATTAAAATTCTTAGAATAATTCTGAAGATAAGACAATTTGAATAAAAAATGACAATTTGAAAATATATTTCTTAGTCATTGCCGACGCGTTTCGTTAATCCAACTTTATCAATTCAAGTTTAAAAGTGAAATGTTCTTTAGTGACATTAAATACAAAATATTACAAAGGGAATGCTCTTTTGTAAGTCTCCTTCTGAACATTGGTAACTTTTTTATACTAAGAATATGTATGTATGTATGTATGTATGTGTGTGTGTGTGTGTGTGGAATCTAGTTAACCATAACTAAAAACTAGTGAGTTCTATATTCAATGGTTGCCCCATACAAAAATGTTACATTAAATTACCGAAAAATGGTAGACAGGCTATAAAATTAACCACCCAACAACTGGCATGTGGTAGTGGTCACTAAATCTAGTCTGACTGATTATTATTAGTGGGTAACGAGTTCGATCCTCACTACGTGTCCCATACACCATTCGACATTAAATAACCCAACAAAAGTTCTCTGATGAAGCTTTAATAAAGGCGAAACATGTTAGATTTATAAACGTTTCCTATTTGTTTCATATTTTATAATTCTCTCAGATTCTGATCTCTATTTGATCCCAGTTCATATATATATATATATATATATATATATATATATATATATATATATGTATATATATATATATATATATATATATATATATATATATATATATATATATATATATATATATATATGAATTGGGATCAAATAGAGATAAAATATAGATCGGAATCTGAGAGAATGATAAGAATTATATATATATATATATATATAATTTTGAACGCGCATTCCAAAAGCTAAGCAAGGTGCTGAGAAACGGAAAAAATTCCTTAGAAACAAAGAAAAGAGGACTGGGTTGCTATGTGATATCCAGCCTCTCATATGACAGCGAATGTTGGACAATTTCCTCGCGGATGAAGGAAAAAACTAGGAACGTAAGAAATGTTATTCTACAGAAGGACACTGAAATTTCCATGGACGGAACGAGTAAGCAATAAAGAAATCTTAAAGAAAATAGCGACCGAAAGAACTCTTCTACTCAGAATCAAGAAAAACCAGCTGGAATTCTTTGGGTGAGGAAGGAAGGCTTGGAAACTTAACCCTCACAGGGCATACGGAGGGCAAGAGAGATAGGGGATGGCAGACAAGCCATTTACCTGAAGAGCTTGTGTGAATGTATAGCGAAGGGAGAAAAACTGCTAAGAGTCAGACGAGATAGGAGGTTGCGGAAAGCCGTGATCGCGCTTATGTTCTGAAGAGATGTAGCATATAGAAGAAGAAGATGGCGACTGATCAAATCTCGCACTCGACGTCGTTTGCTTTGCAACACTTTGCAGTAATGGATAGCAGCTCGGATTGGGAGAAACGAAGAACCGAGTTCGAATCCATTACATTCATTTATGTGAAAAGCCCTCTTCTTTCTCCTCCCAGTTATAGGTAAATAGCAGGACAGGATGGCAACTGGTCTACTGCGGCGAAAAAAACCTGCCTCGTCAGTCATGTATCGAAAGATACATGATCGCCTAAGCGATAACTGAGTGAAGACGAATTTTAAACATTTATCTCTATATATAGCGAAAAATGTGTGTGTGGCGGGGGAAAGAGAAAGAACGATACATTGAGAGAGTGGTAAAGAAGGGAAACTGAACAAATAATATCGGACGGGATAGAAAATAAAAATGAAAGCGGGAAAATACTGTGTCACACACACGGTAGGTAGGCATTTTTATCTTTCATCTGATGTCGCTAATATACCTTTTTACTCGTTGGACCTTTGATTTTATGAAAACAACAAAGACGCAAATCCAAAACAAACAAAAAGTCACCGGAAAAAATGAAAGAGAAAAGAAAAAGAAAAGAAACAGGAAAAAAAGAAAAAGAAAAGAATCAGGAAAAAAAGAAAAAGAAAAGAAAAAGGAAAGAAAAAAGGAATATAAATTTTTATGATTCATTTTCTCGAGGAATTTTCGTTAGTTTGAAAAGGTTTTAGCGGCAAATATGGTTGCATAAAACTAAAATCCATAACTCTGGACCGAATTCTACGCTTGATTGTCTTTGCATCTGATTTGACCGGTTTACCAATTTGTTTCCGTTATTAGAATGAAATCGTTTATCACAATCAATTCTTAATTGTCTGATTTGTGCTTAACGTAAAAGGAAGTGCCAATTATAAATGTAATATTAGCCGTTTCCTTATAAGGAAACGTTCAGCATGCATTGACTGAGCAGCCAGTACTATAGTCGGTTGATATTTGTAAAATCATTCTCTTAAAACAATTTTCAGGAAAATAGTTTTCTCAAGTCCAGTAACTGTTATTGATCTTTCCAGTACTGATGGGGGTTTCCTTCGTAATCTTTTGTCTGAAGTAGTGTGGAACATCAACATCTTGATTATGTTGTTATTTTTCCTTTTGGTTACATATGCTATTCATTTTAGTTGTTACTGTTGTTGAAAGTCCTAAAGTGATGTAGTTTCAATGTTTCTTTAATAATTTTATAGCGCAAGTCCATGAGGCCTGAAGAAAGATGGCCTCTGCTTGAAACTCCAGGTTTCATTCGCTCGAATCCATTTGTAACTATGGATATGAGAAAGCGGTTGTATACAGCCGACAGGAATTTGACGCCATTCATGATATCCATAGGAACGTCTCAACTGATGAATCTATTTAAGAACAAGACTTGGGGTTTTTAGGTTTGTATTTTGGTATTGTCATAATTTGCAGTGTTGTGCGAAAATATTCCAAGCACAAAGTATTCTATGTTTAATTTCCGTAACATGTTTCCTAAATTTGTTAATTTCTGTTCTTTGATTCGGTCCTTAATACTTTTTTTCTTATTTCCTTTCACAGACAGTAACCCCCTGTGTTAGTGACTTTACTACGTTGCTTTGGATTAAAAAAAAAATGATCTCTCCACTGTAGTACTTAAAGTATCTGGGATTTGCTAATTTCACACCCGGAATTTTTACGATGTATTCAGCGTAGACGCCATTAGGCTTTTCATTAAAAAAACAATTAGGAAGGAATTTTTTTTAAAAAAAAATGTTATTCGCGTTATTTCTATAATAATTTCTCAGATTTTAGTGGCCTCAGAAACATGTTTAAAAAAAAAGAGAAATTGCTATTATTTCCCTAAAAAGTTATCAACTTTGGCTTTGGAAAGAATATTCTTTGCTTTGGTTAAAATACAGTATGGTGTAATACGGTATGAGTAAATGGTATTAGTTTAATTTTGATATGAATATGTACTATAGAATTAGTTTTAATTTTGATATGAATATGTACTATGGAATTTATAGGTCAAAACATGCTATAAAACAAGAGAGATCATACATAAATCAAATATTCAATTGCGCTAACTATAATTCTTCAAAAAGATAGATATATTTTATCATCCCTATATAACTAGCGATTGACAGTAAGACAAGAGCAGAGAGAAAAGAGAAGAGAAACAATTTAGTCGATTTCACATTGTGGTATACAAAATACAAACTTATATTTTACCCTTCAGTCGCAATATTCTTGCTGTCAAATTTAAACACATCACATTGTTTTAAATCATTTCACCCCAAGCAGGGGGTTGCTGGAAGTGGAAGAGAATAAGAACACTTTACTTTGGAAAAATGACAATAAAGGAACAGGAAGACAGAAGGCACTGATTTCCATCTATATTTTTCCCTAAATAAAACCAGTTATACTTGTCTATCTTGTGCTTGCCTCAATTATCCAGGCGCGCAGAAATAAATCCACGGCACACAAAAACGCGATTATTTTACGAATAGATGCCACAACTGTTCTAAATTCGGAACAATTGACCTCAAACGTCATCTCCACGGGATTTATCCGATGTTGGCAGATAACGTATCATAAATCGACAATTTGGCGGGTGATCAGGTAATGAATAACACACACAATAAGATTTGCCGCGGAAATTAACAAGGAGAATGATTTAAGTTGCTGCTGTCGTCGTTGTATGCGTGAAAATATTACTATTAACGAATCGGTTTCGCTTAACAAGATCCTTTTTCAGGCAGCAGCGATCTGCCAGTTGATGTATGTGAGGTTACAGCCTAAGATTTAGTTTCGTGACCGTCTTTTTCCATAAATTAATCCCGACAGACCAAACATATTTGTTTCAAATTGGAGAATGAAATTCTCCTCGTCACCAGTATATATATAAAGAAAATCACCAGACTTAGCTCAGATTGGCATATATGGGAAAGAAAAGGAAAATTGTATTCTGATAATTTTCTCACTAGGTTAGGTCAGCCTGCCTAGAAAAAAACATTTTATATCCGAGATTTACTTTGGCTAGAAAACCAACTATCAACACCAGTGAAAATACGCTACTGACTCATGCACAAAGAGCTCACATACCCTCTCTTTTTCTCAATGTATATATATATAAGGACATTTTTATGTTTATACATTCTTTTTATAGATACAAATATTTAAGTAAATGCTCTGTTTTATAATAAACAGTATTAATAACATTTACCGGCCTGAATGTCCGAGAAATTTTCATAGAAAATATTCGTCCTCTGACAGGAATCGAACTTGTAGCCTATACGGAACCGTCATTTAGCCTGACGTTCCTTAACCGATTGAGCCACGGATGATCGTTCGATTAGCAAGGTCGATTTTACTGCTTTTAAAATTCAATCTTCCGTGAATCTCTCACGTACATTCATATCTGCTCAAAGCGTATCCAAATGTAAACAAATGACGGAGGGCGAATATTTTCTATGAAAATTTCTCGGACAAAAGAATGTATAACCATAAAAATGTCTTTAAAATAATTGTCGGACTTTGTCCATTTCATAATATATATATATATATAAATATATATATATATATATATATATATATGATAAGTAAAAATAGGAAATATTTATAAATTTAACGTTTCGCTTATATTTAAGCTTCATCAAAAAATGAAAGATGGAAGAGAAAAGAAAATTCTAGTATTTTTATTTTTGTGTTGGTTGTTTTTCATTGGTTCAGCATCCCTCACATTTATCTGTCCTGTCAATCAGCGTCCGTGTGCATAATTCACGTGTGTATGTTGATCACAATTATAGGTTATCTATACGGAATTCGAATGATAATGTGTATTCATTTCTGCGCGTTTGAGCGTCTAGTAGGCATTTTCATCTATGTTTGGTCGTTGTTTGCTGTTTGTCAGCGTTACTGCTCTGTCTTTAATAGAGGCTGAGCACTTTTTGCAAAGGTACCTGCCTTTTTTTCTTATTCAGTTTTTCCATTTCTTTTGCCAGTTATTTAAAATGTTTTTTTTTCTTGATTTCTTTTTATTTCCTCTATTTCTTTTTTCCTGCCTTTTTCCTTTGATAGATTTAGTATTAGTAGACCAGTTATTGTAATATATATTGTTGTGGCGTGATTTCACAGTGGAGGCTTGTATTTGTACTAAGTCGGTCCTAAAATAGTTTCGAGTGCGTCATGTGACACAAGGCCTTTTTAACGTGGGATCTCCGAGCCCGTGGGCTCGGCCAAAAATATGCCCATTGTACCTCCCCGAAAGAGAATCCGCCCTTCGGCGTAGCCTCTTTCGGGTTCCTCCCCGGCCGAAGGCAGGGAGTTCAACCGATCAGCCAGTCGACTGACTGACCGACTGACTCGTTACTCTTACTTATTATAGGGGGAAGAGTCTATTAACTATAAAATAGGTGTGTTCCACTACAACATATATATATATATATATATATATATATATATTGTCATCCACAGATTGACTGTTTCGCTGTACACAGCTCATTAGTGTGGCTAGACGTCCGGTTGCCTCGAGCTAGGATCAAAGGCCGGCTGAATTCGCGTCAGTCGGAGAAGCTACCCCTAAGCAGTTGGCGCATGGCAGGGATAAAGGTGAATTTAAGCGTATTTATTTTTTTAGATGAACACGCCAGTGATTGAGAGAACGATTCGTTTTATCGAAGAGTCTTGCATTAGCAGCAGTAATAGTCACTGTTTATAAACTCACACTTTCTCTCCCGAGAGCTCAACCGAAATATTTTTTTTTCAGGAGCATATGTCATCCACAGACAGACTGTTTCGCTGTATCACAGCTCATCATATATATATATATATATATATATATATATATATATATATATATATATATATATTAATAAATGCGCATATACCTAAGTTTGTAATGTAACTCAGCGTTTCATGGTTGCCTAATTCATCAGGCATAAATGGTAAAGCTCTGTTTAACTACATTGAGGACTGTTTTGTTTGCATCTTCAATTAAATAAATATTTATTTGTTCATTTGAATATGTACGTTGTTACACTCATTTATAGTGGCTAATAATTAGTTTAGTTTATGCTCATGTTTTTTTAGAATGATCACCAATCACGGCAAGAGAGTTCAGTCTATCATACTATTTTGCCTATATCTATAGGAGGAACAGATATAAAGTAATGCTTTTTCCAAGAGTATTTGTGTAAAATGTGCGCAACAGACTCAACTGGAATTTGAATTTAGCTTCATTTTCCCTACCAACAGTCATTGCACTACCCACCTGTCTACTGTTCAAATTAAGTGCATTGACAAGGAAACAGAATGATTTTTTTTTTTGGTTAGTTGGTTGGTTCAAATTTTCCAAAACAATGCGCCACTTAAAGCGCTTTTGATTTTCTTTCTATTACATTACTTTTTACACCTCTGAAAATGACTCATTTGAGTCGAAAACACGAACATAAACTTAATTTCGGATATTCTTTACAACTGCAATAGTCAAGTCTCTCTCTCTCTCTCTCTCTCTCACACACACACACACACAACCATTTACTTTCTCTTTCTATCCCTCCCTCTCTGTCTCTGTTTCTCTCTCCTTGCATATATAAATATGTATGTGTGTGTGATTGCTGCCTAAATACACTATACAGTGTATTTAGGCAGTAAATGTTCTTTAAAACAAATACTATTAAACAGACATTTTGTGTCAATTAGTTTTAATGATCGACTTTTCCAAATTACGACTAATTCTTCTCAGACAAGGAGGGAATTCTGTCAAAAATGTCCGAATTTCATTTCAGAAAAAAAGTACAAAGAATGCAGTCCAAGCTTTCGATTCTCTTAAGTCTTCATCAGGATAGTTAGATACAATTGTTGGGTTTAGTAAAGTTTTAAAATGGTGTAAACTGTTAGAAGCGTGTGATGAAAGCGGTGGAGCGCATTTTGGGATCTAAAGTCGTAGAACTACTGAGTGTTGTTTTACCAATGAACAGCTTGTTCTACGTTTAGCAATTTTTTTTCTTCTAATGTGCATTAAAAAATTCTTTTAAAAATATTTAAAATAGAGCACTCTTAAGAAAATAAATATGAATATCATATATATATATATATATATATATATATATATATATATATATATATATATATATATATATCAGTGGTGACTCCGGAGGTCAGGCTTTTCGGGCTTAGCCTGAGTAAATCAACATTCAAGTATATCTATTTCAAAGCAACAAAAATATGTCGTGGTGCGTCTTTTTCATTCTTGACTTCAGCTGGATCCATAATGAATTGTTTTAACTCCGTGCCTCAAAATATTGACCGAAATACATTTCATTGATATTGTTCATAAGAAAGAAAGAAAGAAAGAAAGAAAGAAAGAAAGAAAGAAAGAACAAATAAAATAAGTTAGTAAAAAAGAATGAAATAAAATTAACGTGGCTATTCGGATTACATACGTAATAGGCAATGTATTTCTTGCTTTAATTCTATAAATAATATTTAAAAAATCTCTAATAACTTACATGCACTTTTTTTTAAAGAACGCATTTTTATTTTAACTTATACTTTTCCAATGTCCATTTTAAATAACTTATTCCGTACAGGATAAGTTTTTTTTAGCGGAATGTATTGAAAAAGGGCAAATTAAATTTAGCTCAACTTAAAGTCGGCGAAAATCAAAGAAAGTAGCAGCTTTAACTCTTCGGGTTGGGGTGATGAGTGTGCCTGGGGTAGTGTTGAGGAAATGTAATAGCAATCAACAATTCCTATCTCTGTCATCAGAGACTTGGTAACCAGGCTATAAAACAGTAAACAATGGAAAGGTGACAATAAACAGACAATCATATCAAAGACTTTGTCCTCACTCTTTTTTCTTAAATGACTGGAAATTTTTTAAAAATAAATGTTTAGTTTTATAGAAGTGTTACAATTAATATTAATGGCCATGAATTTTGCCTTCATTTCATCTTTGTTGTTATAAGGAGTTATGTTGGTCTCTCGCTCAACTGCGCCCCACACATAATGATCAAAAGGGTTGCAGTCTGGGGAATTAGGTGGCCTGATTTAAGGGGTGATGTGGTCGTAGAAATTGTCTGACAGCCATAACTGGGTTCTCCTGTTTGTGTGACATGGTACGGAGTCCTGTTGCCAGGCATAGGATCTTCCAGAAGCTACCCTCTTGATCCAGGGAAGCACTTCATCCTCAAGACACGATGTAAGCCTCCGTGTTGAGTCTGAGGCCTTCACCAACAAGTTCGGGAGTTCTTTTCTTATCAGAACAATCAGGATGAGTTTTTTTCGGACTGTCATACCTTCACCATTAGACTCATCCAGCACTTTCTGAATCCTCTGCAGAGTCCTCAGATTGACACCCCAAAACTCTGAAATGTTCGTATTGGAGCTTCCGGTGCGAATGCTGTTTACACATTTATGGCGGACTGAATTGCATCATTGTGCTCTTTTTTCTCACAGACGGTGGCCGCCGGAACTTACGATACTGTGCAATCGACAAAATTAAAAGCAATCAACGCGCATGCGGGAAATAGAAAAATATAAAATGGCAACAATTTATCCATCGCTTCATGTATATATACAGGGCGTATCAAAAAATATTTTTACAAAATTTGGAGGGGTGGAAATTCCTAACTCCAAAACAAGGACAAAAGTCCATATAAACATATGTCCGCAAATCCTCCATATTTGATTTATTAAGTTTAAAGAAGGTTTACAGTAGATGGTGCTGTGTTGACATGTAGACTAGGTAACATTTGTCATTCGTGTACATTCGTGGCTAGTCTGTCTTCAACGCTTAACCTGTGTAGTATTGAGTTGACTGAGAAGTGTATCTTTTAACAATGGCAGGATTTCATATTGTGAACAGGCAGACATGATTTTTACATACGGCCGCGCGAATGGTAATGGACGCGAGGCTGCACGGTTGTATTCGACTGCGTTTCCAGACCGAAGGCAGCCGAGTCATCCAACCTTTGCTGCTGTTTATCGTCGCGTTACTGAGACAGGATCCGTGGCACCACAAGATATGGATCGAGGAAGACCAAAATCCGCTAATCCGTCTGATCATGAAGAACACTTTCTACAGGCTATCGGAGACGATCCAGGTATCAGCAGACGTCAAGTCGCCCAAGGATGTCATACATTCCATAGTACGGCATGGGGGGGGGGTACTTCAAGAGCAGATCCTGTATCCATATCATTTGCAACGTGTGCAGGATCTTTCGCCCTCTGGTCATTCACCACGGGAGAACTTTTGCCGGTGGTTTATTGTACAAACTGCCGGTCCGTTGTTTGTCTTGTCAGTCTTGTTTACGGATGAGGCAACATTTGCAAGAGATGCAATAACAAATTTACGCAACCAACATTTGTCGGCGGATTAGAATCCCCATAATACAAAACAGGCTAAACACCAGACTGGAACTGTAGGTGACTATTTGGTAGGTCTATATGTTCTCTTATAGGAGCTGTCTACAGGGACTACATTTCAAACACATTTCCAAACCTGCTAGAGGATGTACCCCTGCTAATACGAAAACGCACGTGGTTGATGCGTGATGAGATTCCAGCATATTTTAGTCACATTGTTCACCATGCACTGGCTGACATCTACCAAGAAAGATGGATAGGTAGGGAGGACTGGTTTCATGGCCTGCACGTTCCCCCGACCTCAGTCAGATTTTTATTGGTGGGGCCACCTAAAACAATTGGTTTAGGCAACAGATATTAATAATGCAGAGACGCTTCATCAATGTGTCATGGGGTTCTGCGAAACTATTCGACATGGTGTGGGAATATTTGAAAGAGTCCACCAGTCAATGATCCAATGTATTATGAGTTGCTGTACAATAATGGCTTTTTGGACATATATTTCTATGGACATTTTATCTTGTTTTGGTGTCAGGAAAAATGTTTGTAAAATTATTTTGGATTGTATTTTGGATTGTACATTTAAGAGCGTCTACCTTAAATTTAACAACTCAAAAACGAAGGATTTGCAGACACATTTTTATAGGGATCTTTGTCCTTGCTTTGGTGTGAAGAATCCGCGCCCAAAGTTTTTTAAGAGTATTTTTGATACACCCTGTATATATAAAACAATTTATAGAATTTACATTTTGATTGGTTAATTGGTTATTTTGTTTTACGGCATATCAACCTCAGTGGGTCATTTAATGCCGACATTGTTTTGGAATGGATTTTAGCATAGTTTGGTAGTTGATTTGTTTGGTGTATTTTGTTTTACGGCATATCAACCTCAATGGGTTATTTAATGCCGACAAAATTTTCATTGTTGGCAATATTTTTTACCAAAAATCTATTTCTGGTAATATTTTTTCATTCAAAAAATCTTTCTGGTAATAATTTTCCTTTGCTGGTAATATTTGCTTTTCAAAAATGTATAGCTGGTAATTTAAAAAAAAAAATATTGCTGGTAATATATTTTTTTTTCTCCAAAAATGTATTACTGGCAGTAATTTTTTTACAAAGTATTTCTAGTATTAGAACCTATTATTACACTTTCATAGTGTTTTGACCACATTTTAGGGGTTAACTATTTGCCCGTAGCTGGGACCCTAACAGGTGCTACCACCTCGGGTCAGGGTGGACCTGGGAACACCAGCAATTAAGAAGTGGTTCCACGCTCCTCAAAACCTCCTGATCAGAGGCCTTGCTGTTGGACGTAGTTTATCGTCTTACCCAGGACGGTACATTTTGATACGTTCGGGCGGAATTAGAAAAATAATTTTCACACGAACAGAAAATAAAACGACAGATACAATGTTTCTCTGGGAGATTATGCATATCTGTAGGACCGGATTATGACTATTTGAGTCCCTCTAATAATGAAATTATGCCCCCTCCTCCAATCTCAGATTGGGGTGGGGCATAATTTTTAAATCTAACTCACCTGCACCTGTCCTGAATATTTTTAACTCGTAATATATTTTAGCGATATTTCCATAGCTTGAAGTAAGATTATTGAAAATTCTTTAAATAAACTAGAATAGCTATCTTTTGTTTGTCAATAACAATATTCTTTCAGAAGTAATACTATTTATTGCAATCCAAATTAACGTATGCGTAATGGATTTAGTTTTAATCCGATATTTTTATTTCTTCAAAACAAAGTACCCAGTATAATAACCTTTGAATATATAAAAATGTCTTAAAATAATTGTCGGACTTTGTCCATTTCATAATGTGTGACGTCATTTGTTTACATTTGGATACGCTTTGAGCAGATATGAATGTACGTGAGAGATTCATGGAAGATTGTAGTTTAAAAGCAGTAAAATCGACCTTGCTAACTGAACGATCCTCTGTAGCTCAATCGGTTAATGCACGTCAGGCTATATGACGGTTCCGAATAGGATACATGTTCGATTCCTGTCGGAGGACGAAAATATTCTATGAAAATTTCTTGGACATTCAGACCGGTAAATGTTATTAATTAGAGCATTTACTTAAATATTTGTATCTATAAAAAGAATGTAGAAACATAAAAATGTCTTTATATATATTACGTCAAACTTTATTTCAATGAAAAAAACGTTTTGAGTAATAAAAATATCAGATTAAAAATATATTCATTCATGTTATATATATATATATATATATATATATATATATATATATATATATATATATATATATATATATATGGTGGACTCTCCTGTCGTGTTCGACGTATTAGTGTCAAGCAGATCAGTTCCTAGAAACCGACAGCCGACAGCCCAGACACCGGCACATGTGATTTGATTACGGTGGTGAAGGCTTTGTGCAGAACCAACCACACTTTTTGAAGGGCCAAATACAGAGACCTGGTGCACTACGTGCCACAAGTCTCCAAATCAACCTTCACAAGCTTTGAATTCAGAGTTGTCGTTCTTCTAGACCAGTTGCAATCCAAGACTATAGAACCCAGTCTGTCCTGCCATTTGCCCATAGCTGGAAGGAGAAGAGCATTTATACCATTACCATATGCTCATAATCTGTCCTAAATTGCTAATCACTTTTCGTAGTTGTAAAAAAAAATATGGGAAATTAATGTTATGTTCAACATGTATTTATTATAAATTCTATCCACTTTTTCATTTGGTCCATGAAGAAAATGTCTGGTTTAGTTACGATCGAATTTCACTCAGCAACTTCAAATTCGGCATCGGATATAGAATGCTGATCTTTCATCACTTCTTTCGATGTTGTGAACAACCAGAAAGTCTGAGGGTATCAGATTAGGGCTGTATGAACTGTGTGCACCAACTGTGAATATCAGATTTCACATCGTTTGCGCAGTTTTGTTGACTACAAGTCGGCCTTGTGTTGTCCTGATGCATTTCTCTCCCTTACCCCACTCTCTATCTCTCTGTCCTGATTCTGCGTATGCGATGGCGTCTTGCAATGTTTCGCTGTTGTCATGCATCTATGAATTTCGATTTGCGCGCGATCTTCCAATGCTAAAGATTCCCTCACTGATTTCGACTCTCTGTGTTACTTAGATGTAGTGTTCATGACTAACGAAGTCTATTCCTCTGTACCGTATCTTTGCACTAGATAGATATATGTTAGATACTTTAAGTATGGGTTCAAAGAAGGTTGGCGATGTAATGCAATGTTTTAGGTGTTAATTTACTAACGTCAGCCTAATTAAAAAAGAACATAATTCTTTAAGGAGAAAATACATTGAAAGCTTAGTAATAACATTATTACCAACTATAAACACACATCAAAAACATTACAATATATCGCCATCCTTTTTTGAATCCATTATTAAAGAAACTAACTTATCCTTATCTAATATTAACACTACGTACATAAAAACAGTCCAAGATTAGTAGAATACTACCCCACTACTCCGACTGATCACACAAAAGTGAAAACATATGAACTCCTCCTGCTAGACAGATACACATACACAAGTATGAATACACATACCTATCCGACTAGAATTTTGACAAACTTATAAACATATAGAATCATCTACGGTTTTAATGCACGGGATACATGACTGACCAATGAGAATCGATCCAAACAAAATTGAAAATATCTGTCTTTTTGTCTGTTTTCTCTCAAATTCTGACGAAGCTTTAATAAAGGGGAAACATGTTAGATTGATAAATGAAACGTTTCCTATTTTTTCTTTATCATCCTGTCGGATTCCGATCCATATTTATCTGCAGTTGATCTTTTAACTTATATATATATATATATATATGTATTGAGAGAGAGAGAGCGAGCGATATATATATATATATATATATATATATATATATATATATATATATATATATTTATTTTTTAAAAATATGATTCCGTCACGACACAGAAATTACTATGTTTCGAAACTTGACTGAAGTCCTAAAGTTTAATTTTTATATTCAAAATTCAATATTAAACTTAAATTTAGAGTAGTTTCATTCTCAAGCGATGTTTTAGAATAATTCTAATTTTAAGCTCTACTTTTGTATCGAGCACTGTTTTTTAAAAATCAAAACATAAATACTAAAGAACTTTGGATCATTAATCTAACTGTTCTTTCCTATTACATCAACACACACACACACACAAACACACACACACATATATATAAGAGGTATTTGGATAGCAATTTTTAATTTATAGAAGTTTGGCTAAAGATTAAGGGCAAGTGATTTGTTAAAGCTTTTTTTCTATATTTCGAACTATCTTCTTCGTTTCTGCTGGAAGTTTGAATAAATTGTTCAATGCCTGAATTGAAATTCAAAAACACATGCAATACTTTCACAACCACAACGTTTTCGCGTCGACTAATGTGTAATTTTATCCAATAATAGTTCAATTTAATCGCTTACTACCAACCAATACAACAACGAAACTAGAAATCCAATAAAACCTTACCAACAACAAAACAGAAAAGTTTGTTACATATACAGTATATATAACTGAAAAAAAAACCCAGTGTATATGACTGTAAAAAATACACCTACGAGGAGCCTTAAGGATAGAAAAAGCAACAATAAAATTGCATCAGATGTAAGGGCAAATATACTTAATATATTTCGTAATAAACACAAACAAAAAACAACACAACACGCGATACTTAAAAGTGATACTTAAAAAAACATCACACGTGAAGACGCTATATTTGTAAAACGATGAAACCGACATAGCATAAATAAAATAAGAACTCTTTAATAACAGCTTCTGAAAGTACATTTTTTCCGGTGCAGTCGATCTCTATGAAACCGCTTCACACACGGCATCACTTATAATATTCGCATATATTTGAATTAAATTTAATATGTGTTGTTCCCAAAAATGCCAGTATGTAGTCAACAAAATTTTGCCTTCAACATTCGGTCCTTGATAATAACTGGGGCAATTAAAACTACTTCAAAAAAAAAAAAAAAAAATAGAGCATAAACAAGAAGTTTGGGTAGTCTAGTCCCAATTTGTATTTGTATATCCTACAACTTCTTCGAGAATTCCAAAATACCATAAGATTAAAACAGATCGCCCTTGCTAGTTGAATTTAGTTGTATATATATATATATATATATATATATATATATATATATATATATATATATATATATATATATATATATATATATATATATATATATATATATATATCATTTGCAGACAGTACTGTTTCCTCTATCACAGCTCCTCAATGCGATTACACATCTGAATGCTTCAAGCCAGGATCGAAACCGGGTGATTTGGTGTCAGAGTTTTTACTACTGAGCTATCATCATTCAGCAGAGAGAAACTGCTAATTCTAACATTGTTTTTATGAATGTAAACAAACGCCAATCAGACAGAGGGCTCCAATTCATTTTATTGAAGAGCTTTGCATTAACGCAGGTGACTGTTGTTTATAGAATCAGCCTATCTCTCAACAGTTTGGGTGAATTTCTCTTTGTGTCGAATAAGTCGTTTGATGTCGGATGGAAACTTAAATGAACTTGCTGAGTGAAAAAGTATATCTTTTACCACATGAAATGATATTTTTTAAGTGAGTGTAAAATATTTAATATGCATAGAAAATAATAATAATAATAATAATAGTAATAATGTGTATAAAAAACGTAGCAAATGGCAAGGGAATCGTCATTTGAGTGCACTGGTGAT